>JASAMX010003598.1:0-19004 GCA_030248175.1 Microlaimidae sp. YZB2_3 | reverse complement strand
CATTGAAATTCTCGCCAACTTGATTATTATTTTCTAAATAGAGCTTCTACAATTGTGTTTTGTAGTTTGGGTTTTTGTTTTTTTTTTTTAGTTTTAGTTGTTTGCGGCATTTTTTAAAGCAAAAGGCATTTACATATGGCCGCAAACTACTATTGAGGAAGACCAGCTTTGTTTTAATTTACTTAGTCGTGACCCAATTGGTTGCCGTCATGGTTCAACAGTCGTTTTTGGGGATTTAAATCTTTTTTTAGAATAAGATTGAAAATATAAACTAATAGTTTGAATAATCAAAATGAAAGAGAATGGTACTCTTTTTTCCACGAGCTGCAGTTCTCAATGATTTGGTTGCAGGCGTCACCAAGAAGCAACAATTATCTAGATCTTATGTTATCTAATAATAGTGAGGTTTTCAATGAAGTATTTCAATGTTTCCAGGATTTTCTAAGGTGGATCATGGTTCTGTTGGCTTTACTAATTGATATGTTTTTACTGATACTGATGATTTAATTCAAACCCAATAAGGTTGATTAGTCGGTACCTAATTTTCTAACGACATTGACGAAATGTTACGCCTTTTTGATGGTGCTAGATGCGAATTCTTTATGCTCGAAGTTACAACACTTTTAAAAGAGTTTTCGTCGTGTTTTAAAAACAAACTTTTTGAAGGAATATGACAACATATACCATTAAAAAAACAAACAAAAACACAAAAAAACAAAAAAATACCCAAAAAAATATTCTAAATTTACAACAAAAAAATGTGGGGAAATCGTAAAAATATCCTCTTAAAAATGAATATAAACTACAGTAAAAAGTACAAGCAGTTAGGGTAACCTTAATGAGTATTGAAGAAGAATTTTAAATTCTGTCAGGAGAGAGTAAAGAATCTTTGTAATAGTATGTTAATAACAAAATAAAAAGCAAGGATAAAATACCGGTATACTAAAAGACGGTACTTACTGTATTTACTATATTTGCTAAATTTTTCAACTCAGTCTTCACAAAAGACAATATTTTACCAGAATTTAAAGTTGAAAAAACGAGAAAACTAGAAAAAAATTTTTTAAAAGTCCTTCCCATAAAAAATATTTTACATGGAATTAAAAAACTTCCAAAAAAGTTTTCAAAAACCCCTGATTGATTTACAGCGTACTTTTTCAAGAAAATCGCATGTTTAATCGCCAAACCTTTGTCAATTATTTTTCGAACATCATTTAACCAAGGCATATTACCCGCAGATTTGAAAACTGCACTGGTAATTCCACTTCACAAAAAAGCATCTAAATCTTATAAAAAACACTATCATATAATTTATTTTACACAATTTTTATGTAAATTAAAGGAAAGTATGGTTAAGGATTGAATTTTTAGTTTATTCTTCAAGATATTTTGTTCCAGGTAAAGTTCAACTGGCTTTTAAAGCTAAAAGTTGAATTATCATTTAACTGATAGCTGAAAACTGTTGGATGATTGGACTTCAGTTTTAAATCATAAAAAAACATTGACGTAATATATTTGGATTTTGCAAAAGCCTTCAACACGGTTTCACACCAAAAACTTCTATACAAACTGTAAAAATATGGTATTTGTGGAAGATTTTTGAAATGGATTGAAGCGTTTTTAGTTGGAAGAAACTTTAGGGTAATAATCAATGATGAAATATCGTCCTTGTACCAGGTCAGCAGTTCTGTTCTTTAAGGGTCCGATCTTGGCCTTTTTATTTTTTTTTGATCAACATTAATGATGTAGTTGACTGTGTCGAGAACTCTGAAATTTAAGTTTTCGCAGATTACTCGAAAGTTTATGTAAGTTTTTTTTCTGAAGATGAAAAAGACAAAACAGCTCAACTTCAAAATGATCTTCTGAGAGTTGCTGAATGGTCAAAAAACTGGCAGCTTGGTCTAGCTGAAATGTGAATGTGAAGTTTTACATATCGGTTCCAAAACAAGAAATTCAAAATTTAATTACTGTATCGATAACGAAATTCTTTCAAAAACAAAACTAATAAAAGATCTAGCTGTATATATGTCAGAAACCTTAAGTTTTTCTCAACATTATGAAATTATTGCGAAAAAAGGTTTAAAATTTTCTTCTCTTATATTTAGAACATTTAATTCCAGAAATGTTGTTAACTTGCTTAGAGCATACAAAACGTATGTGAGACCTACATTGGAATATGCCATCCCCATTTGGAATTCATACTTAAAACGAGATATCGCCATAATTTAACGCGTTTAACGTAATTTCACAAAAAAGATTATTTAATATATGTCATATTCGTTATGCCAATTGGTTTAAATTAAAAGTACAACAAAGTCGAATTAACGCTCGGAAATTTTGTCTAGTCTTCCGGCTATTAGGGCGTCCGCTTCCCGCCAGGAAGAGAATAAACAATAAACCCGGAGCGAGAAAAATAAAAAAAAAGTCAGTGGTTGTGTAACAATTATTATTAGTTGCGTCATGTGTTTCTGCACGGATATCCAAAGAACAAGGGATTTACCACTCGTCTATTTTCACCCTGATAGAATTTATCTTTAGTAATAGAATCGTCAATAATTGGAATGCACTATCTGAAAATCAAGTTTTATCTAATTCTGTGCTACCATTTAAAACAATCTTGGGTATGGCTCATAATAGAGCTTACTTAGTAAGTCTTTGAGTCATATTCTGGTTAACCATACTTCTGTAAATTGTTTTGCGACCGACCGCGATTGGTTCGCACTGTTAATAAAAAAATTGATGTTTATTTACTATAATGATTACTGGAATAAAACTTTGACTTTGACTTTAAATTCGTCTATACAAAAATGATGCGGACTGACGACGAAATTCGAACTTTGGAAAGTTATATTTTCATAACCGAAGGTAGAATAAGTACAGGACATATATCGAACCATAGCTTAAGCTCTTAGCTATCTTTAAAAAGGTTAAAAAAGGTTTTTCTATGACGTCATCACTACGGCCAATGCCGTAACAAAAACCCGGTCCAAAAAGACAAAACTTTTTTATTAGTATAAGATAAGAGACGTGGCTTGGTACGCTGTTAGAAAATATTTTTTAAAGTTTTTTTCTGAAAATTTGAGCGAAATCGGCTCGCTCGAATTTTTTTATGAAGATTAAATTATGATGATTTTTTTTTTGAATGCGCGCGGTTTTCGAGATTTTATGCCAACACTTTATACACTGCAAAAAAGATAGTTTTTATTTTGCTTCCTGATCGACGTGCGTACAATTTTGATCATATTGTTATATATTAATTGTCCGCCATTTTTCATACAGATCTAAACAATTTTTCGGGGGGTTAACCCCCCGGGGGCTAGGGGAGGGGCAACACAAATTCCGAAAAATTTTTTTTTTTCAAAACTGTTAAAAACGCAAAATTTATCAAAAAAATAACGACTTTTTTTATTTTAGGTTTGTGTCAAAAAACCTTTGTGTAAGCTTCCAAATGTTAAATTCGTCAAAAATGACGAGTTTAATATTTGGAAGCATTCCAAGCCCGTATGCTGGCAGCAGCAAATCTCTAAGTTTTTAAAAGGGGCGGGGATCTTGACCATGGAAAATTTTTGGGAACTTGGAAACCTTAAGAAGAAATTAGTTTGGGGTTAAATTTGGGCTTCGCTTAGGCTTAGGTAAACCTTTTAGCGATTTTTATTTTCGGCTCCAATACTTAAATTTCCCGTTCCCCGCCTTTCGGCTCCAAGTTCCCTATTTTTGGCTCCAAGTTCCAGCTCCAACTTCCCAAGGCTCCATCGACCCTAAATCCTAAGTTTAAAAATTTTACAAAAATAATAAACTTTAGAAGATTACTATTTATTTTTTAGTTTATTTTAATTTGAAATATTAAAAAGTGGTCCGAATAACCCCGTAAACTGTAAATGAAATTTTCGTTAAAATTCGAAATACTTTCTTACGCCATGAAAGTTTTTGTCATTAGGTCATAATTGATGATTTTTATTGGCTCTTCCGCAATTTAAAATGACGCAATTTAAACCAAATCGCGGATTCAAACGTTTTTACATGAAAAATGACATTATTTCAAAAAATTGCGTTTGGATATTGGCAAAAGTTGGGAGACATAGTTATTAGAAATTTGTTTTTGTGTTGACAAACGGGGAAACATGTTTGCAAGTAAGAAAACACTTAAAAAAAGCATTTTTTAGCTGCGATATTTGGCAATTTTGTAGTAGGATTTTAACTTTGAAAATATGTTTTTCTAACAAAATAACCTGAAAATTCGAAAAAAATAAACTTTTAAGGCTTATTTTTTGGAAAAGTTTTTAATTTAAAGGTTTGCTGCTGCCAGCATATGGGCTTGGAATGCTTCCAAATTTTAAATTCGTCATTTTTGACAGCTTATTGTAAGCTTAATATTAGGTTTTTTGACACAAACCTAAAATAAAAAGTCGTTATTTTTTGATAAATTTTACGTTTTTAATGGTTTTGAAAAAATTTTTCGGCATTTGTGTTTGCCCCCCTAGCCCCCGGGGGGTCAACCCCCAAAAATTTTTAGGTCAAAAGTAAGGGATAAAAAATGGCGGACATTTAATATATAACAATATGATCAAAATCGTACACACGTCGAGCAGGAAGCAAAACAAAAGCTATCTTTTTTGCAGTGTATTAATTTGGCGAAAAATCGCGAAAACCGCGCGCATTCAACGCATCTTAAAAAAACTTTGAGCGAGCAGCTTTCGCTCAAATTTTCAGAAAAAACTCGAAAAAATATGTTCTAACAGCGTACCAAGCGGCGTTTCTTATCTCGTTCTAAAAAAAATGTTTTGGTTTTTTTGGGACCAGGTTTTTCTCACGTTATCGGCCGTAGTGATGACGTCATAGAAAAACAATTTTTTCTAACCTTTTTAAAAGATAGCTAAGAGTCTGAGCTATGCTCCGATATATGTCCCGTACATATTCTACCTTCAGTTATGGAGATATAACCTTCCAAAGTTCGAGTTTTGTCGCCAGTCCACATAATTCCGGCGGCCGTGGCCGCCGGGTATTATCTTCAGATGAGTAAGTAAGTAAGTGAGTGAGTGAGTAAGTGAGTAACTTCCTAACGCTTCCTTTATTTTGAATAACTCGGCCGAATTACCTCTGTATAAGTTGAAATTTGGAACATATATACAACTGACAACGGAGAATCGATAGATAATCACGATATTCTGATTTGAAGATTTGTGCGGTCAATCATGACGTATATGCAAATTTTATTTAAAACAATTATAACTCGACCTAATATAATTTATACTAGCCTTGAAAAATGCTCTAAGAATACAGCAGGAAAAAAGGGCGATTTTTCCCCGGGCGTATGTTTAGACAGAAAAGATGTAGACTAGTCTGAGATGGACATTATGTGGACTATAGGAAATTTGCATTTGGTTTGGCCAGCTGCTCACTTATAAGGATCTCTACGATATGATAGAATGATTTGTTTATACATTGATCTAATCACACAGCACTGTTGCATTTTTTTTAGTTTGATGAAATGTCAATTGGAAAAATCATACTCACAGCAATCTTTGACAAGCTCGAAATCGCCACTTTTTCAATTAGAAGGTTATATTTGTATGTGTAAGAAACAACTATAAATTTGAAAAAGTGGCGATTTCGCGCTTGTCAAAGATTGCTGTGAGTATGATTTTTTCAATTGACATTTCATCAAACTAAAAAAAAATGCAACAGTGCTGTGTGATTAGATCAATATATAAACAAATCATTATCATATCGTAGAAATTTTTATTTAGTGAGCAGCTGGACAAACCAAATGCGAATTTCCTATAGTCCACATAATGTCCATCTCAGACTAGTCTACCTTTCTCTAGAATATATGCCCGGGGAAAAATCGCCCCTTTTTCCTGCTCTATTCTTAGAGCATTTTTCAAGGCTAGTCTACCACTTTTTTTGAATTAAATTAAAAAATAGCCTAATAAACTATAGTTTTAGCTGCGCAATGACATATGTTTATAATCATTCCGTTGCCGAAATAAAATAAAAAATAATAAGAAGAAGAAGATGAATTTAAATTACAAAATTAACCCACGTTGTTTAATTATAGTTAGTGCGGTGCAGTTGCGCTCCAGACAAAGCTTACCTACGTTCTCTAAATATAGTTGGCGTGATGCCGTGCGCCAATGATTGCAATTATAATTTTTAAAGTAAAAATAATCATAATAATAATAAGATGACGAACATGAATAACAAAATTTACTCACGTTCTCTAAGTATAGTTGGCGCGGTGCCGTGGGTTAAATTGCAGTTGGCACCCCGCACCACCGATGATTACCGGCGCGTGGCGCTCCCGAGCCACCGACGCTTATTATTATTTTTTAATAAATAAAACTTTGAATTAATTTTGTCATCAGTAATGCAAGAATTAAAAAAGTACTCTGTTGTTTTTGCCGTTTTCCGCGCGGTTGAAGCAGATGGCGCTGGGAACTGGTGCCGTTTCTGCCACCAATTAAAACCGGTCTGCTATTTTTGTGCGGTTTTTATGAGGGGATGTTGGTTCTCTGCTCTGTACAATCCTTATTGTTGCCAAAAGGCTGTTATTGTGCGGTTGGGAGTTTTTATTTGTCTATTTTTCAATTTTTTTATTTTGATCAATAAATCGATAACAAGGACCTAAATGAAAAAAAGTGCTTCCTAAGAAAGTTGCGTAATTCCTTCTTCTTTCTAATGAGCCCATGTTTATTTTTGATCAATCAGTAACGAATGAGGAATATCGTTTTTAAGAATGGAGCGTTGGAATAATAATAATAATAATAATAAGAAGAAGAAGGTTCTGAATTTCAAAATTTACCCACGTTCTCTAATTATGGTTGGCGCGGCGCCACGGGGCTAAATCGCCGCGTGGCGCTCCCGCGCCACCCATGACGACTTGAAACTCGTAACATAGATACAACTGACAACGGAGAATTGATTAATAATCACGATTTTGTGATCTGACAAACTGTGCGGTCGATCATGACGTATATGCCAATTTTATTCAAAGCAGTTATAACTCGGCCAAATTAACTCCATTTAAGTTGACATTTGGAACATATATACAACTGACAACGGAGAATCGATTGATTATCCCGATTTTTGTAATTTGACAAATTGTGCGGTTGATCATGACGTATGCAAATTTTATTTACAACAATTATAATCCAGCCGAATATAATTTATTTGACTTGAAATTCGGAGCATAGATACAACTGACAGCGGAGAATCGATTGATAATATTGATTTTGTGATCTGACAAATTGTGCGGTCGATCATGACGTATATGCAAATTTTATATAAAAACAATTATAACTCGGCTAAATGAAATCTATATAACTTTAAATTCGAAACATAGATACAACTGACGACAAAGAATCGATTGGTAATCACGATTTTGTGATCTGACAAATTGTGCGGTCAATCATGACGTATGTAAATTTTATTTAAAACAATTATAACTCGGCCGAATAAAATTTATATGACTTGAAATTTGATACATAGATACAACAGAAAGCGGAAAATCGATTGATAATCACGATTTTGTGATCTGACAAATTGTGCGGTTGATCATGATGTATATCCAAATTTTATTTAAAACAATTATAACTCAGCCAAATAAAATCTATATGACTTGAAATTTGGAACAGAGATACAACTGACAACGGAGAATTGATTGATAATCACGATTTTGTAATTTGACAAATTGTGCGGTTGATCATATATGCAAATGCAAACGTATATGCAAACTTTATTTAAAACATTTATAATTCGGCTGAAGAAAATTTATATGACTTGAAATTCAAAACATAAATAGGTAGAACTTGTAACAGAGAATAAATTGGTAGCGATGTTTTTTTGATTTAACATTCGTGCCGTAAAGGTAAGTGGAATTTACAGTTAGCAAGCTTATACCGTGAAACACAGCCAATAACACGGGTCTTAAGTTTGCTGGTCTTTTAACGAACGTATATATAACTGCCAGCAAAGAATAGATTGATATCACGATTTTGTGATTTGACAAATTGTTCCGTCGATCAAGACATATATGCAAATTCAAAGATAATCTTAACGGCCGCCGGTTACAAAACAAGACTTGAACTAGTTTTTAGATAAACTAGGTTTGCAGCGTTTTGAAATCATAAAATCATATAATTATATATCGTTGCGTCACCGATTTTTTTATTATACGAGTTGAAAAAAAAACATAATTTAACTTGTCAACAAAAGTTTTAAATGCAACATAAACTATTGCAAACAATATTATTAAAAGTGAATTTTGAAAAAAAAAATGAATTAAAAGTGAAAGTGAACACTACCATTAAAGGTGCGGTGCGAAGTACTTTTTGTCTTCGATTTTAATAATTTTTTGTAAAACCCTTACTTACCCTTACCCAAAAAAATTTTTTCAAAAAATATTTTCAGCGGGTCAGGACCCCAAAAATGGCGTTTTTGGACAATTTTGTACGTGAAAGATTGCTCAATGAGTGTAAGATTTAAGTTACAAATTACATACTTGAAGAAAGCGGTTTTTTTCTACTTTAATTTGATACTTTGATGGTTAAAATTGGTGTAGTATTTATCGAGATATTGCGTTTCTCGTACAAAAAATCCTCGATTTTATTTGCTAAAAACACGAAGTAAAGGAAAAAAGGCTGGTCAAACTTCATAAAATCGCTGCCGTCGTTTGGTGTTTTTAACAAAAAAATCGCGGGTTTAACGTAAATCGGAATACCCATTGAGCAATCTTTCACGTACAGAATTGGTAACGGGCCAGAAGAGCCAAGGGACGTTAGAGCTGGGTACTAAAGATCCTGAAAAAAAGGACCTGAGAGCCAAGCAGCGGAAACGAAAGGGACAAAAGAGCCAAGTGGGAGATAATCACGAAAAACACTAAAGAGCCAAGGGTACAAAGAGCCACGCTTAGGAGACTGATTTTTTGAGACTAAAGAGCCACAAAAAAGGGACCTTAGAACCTTTAAATGCGTTTTTTTTATTTACGTTATATAATAAGTTTTGAATTTGAGTTCGCGATTATATATTGGCTTTTTTTCATTTTACACTTTTGGCTTTAAAACTTTTATTTTTTTTGGTTTTTTTTTAGCTTTGACTTAAGCAAGGGTTTTTAAACTTTCGGTAGTTTCTCACTTTTAACAAAAGATATTGTCTTTTTTTTCATTTTACACACTTCTGGCTTTAAAACTTTCATTTTTTCGGCTCATTTTTTAGCTTTGACTTAGGCAAAAGTTTTTGCAATTTTAAAATTTCAGTAGGTTCTCACTTTTTACAAGAGCTTTTTAGTCTGTCTTGATGATTATTAAACAAAATAATGTTTGTAATTATGGCAAAAAAAAAGGAACTATTTAATAAATAACAGATTCTTTTTCTGGCTGCAAGTTTCTTAAGTTACTCAGTTTTGTCTCCATGTTGCCTCGGTTTCAAAATTTTCAAGTCTCTTTGTATCAACACCCTAAAATTTTGTTTTTGTGCGTTTATTATTATAAATTTAAAATGAACTCCGATTTAATTAAAGAATAATTATAAACATATTTTTTTAACATTTAAGAAATCAGTTTATTTTTGTTAATACCTTCATTATATATATTAATTAAATATTTATTATATAAATATTATAGGTTCTAACCTAAAAAACCGAAGCTTCATTTCAGGTGACCAGAATGGATTTTTATTTAGCAGACAATTTACAATTTATAGCAAAGTTTTGAATATACAATATAAATGTTTTGGACGGTCGCAAAATTGTTTTTTTTTAGAGTTTTGATTTAATAAATTGATGTGTTCTTATGAAATGATTATTATAATATGTTTTTATCCATCGATAACACTTTTATTGACCAAACAAAATAAATGTCTTCGACAACCGCAGAATTGTTACTTTTAACATTTTTGTTTAAACAAAATAGAAGTGCTGTTACGAGAAGCCGATTTTAAAATACTGTCATTTGTATCCCTGGTATTACTGATTTACCAAATGTTACCATAATTTTTTAGTCTGTTTCGAATATTAAAAAAACTTTATCGGCTATTTTGTGTTGCATAAGTCCTTACGAACGCGCCTAATATAATTGTTTTCACTGAAAACATTTTGTTTTAATTTTTTTGTTATAGTGATTTGTAAATTAAAAAAATTTAACTTTAACTCGAGATAATTTAACTCGAGAAGACGAAATTAAGAAATATAAGTCTCAAACTTCTCCTAATCTCTTCTTTCGTCAAAGTTTAAAATGGTAAATAGCCCATTTTGTCCATCGGTCGTCAAGAAATACCTTGAGGAATATACGAAGACAGAGAGAAAAATTGATTAATTAGAATTAAGTTTGTTGATTCCGAGGCATGAAAAAGAATATTTTATCACAATTATTATCACAATTATCACAATTATAATTACTAACATATTTCAAGATTAAAACTTTCTATTTATATTTAAAAGTAGTCTACTAACGGTTTTTTTACTTTTTGGCTCTTTGGCCCCTCTTACTTGTCGATTACGCATGTAAAGGTTATTTGTGAACAGGTACGCTCTCATTTGGCTCTTAGGTCCCTATGTGCCTTCCTTTCGGGCTCTTAAGACCCCTATTTTGGCTCTTTAGTACCCAGCTTTAAGGTCCCGCCATTTCGTTCCTCTCATCTCTTTGCTTTTCTCCATTGGCTCTAAGGTGACCTTTTGTGGCTCTTTGGTCCCAAAAGTGCGCGGCTCTTAGGTCCTTTTTTTCGGCTCTTTAGTACCCGTGGCTCTTCCGTCTCCAAATCACAGTATTGTCAAAAAAATTCATTTTGGGGGTCACAACTCCTGAATCACTGGAGTCATTCTGTTGAAAAAATATTTGTTAGCTATTGGGAGCAGGGGTAAGGTTTTCGCAAAAAAATGTTAAAAATGAAGACAAAAAATTTGATTCCGCACCGCACCTTTAAAAGCCACATGATCAGAATAATTAAAAACACTGGATAGTAAATTACAAGTAAAACATCGAAATATCTAACAATTAAAATTCGAAACGCGTCTGTAACAACTTCCGTGTAAATTTTTTTCCAAAGTTTTTTCGCAAGTAAAAAACTTTTAAACATAAAAAAGACATGTGTAAAAGTCACTGTAAATAAAGAAATTAAAGGGGCAGAATTTTTTTTCTTAGCATAAATTTTGTTGCATATTAGAGAAAACGTTAAAGTTTAGAAACGTTTTAAAACGTTAACGTCTGAGTTTTAGAGAAAACGTTAAAGTTTACTTCGGATTTAGAGTTTATTAAAATTTCTATATCTTCAGAAATATGAAAGTTAATAAGCTAACGTGATAAACTATCGCATAGTTTATCATATTTAATTCTAGGAAATTCCATTAAAATGAAAATATGCATAATTTTGAGAATAATATGCATAATTATTATAAAATTATTATAAATTATTAAAATTTATAATTATTATGAACTTTGGTTGCTCGGTTCTGCTTTTCTCCAATAATTTACTAAGAAACTAACTTTTGTGTAAAAAAGTGTTTTTTATAATCACGACAATAGTGTTGACTTTTTATTTAGCGGCAAAATAACCTAGTATTGCGCGCTCTTATTAGGACACGCCCTAATAAGAGCTATTACACGCCCTAATAGGGGTCCCCTTTTCAGAAACAGGGCCCTAATTAGCACATACGAGTGCCCTAATAAAAGCGCGCTCTTATTAGGGCGCGCCCTATTAACAGCGGTCAAAAGTCCGAGAAATATATGAAGTCACCTATTTTTCCTTTATGTTATATATTTTTAGTTAAACCGCTCATCTTTTCATTTAACATGTAAGTACATCGGCATCCTGCGCGATAATAATTTAAAAAAAACCGCACACCACCGTTTAATTACAATAAATATCATGGTGGGTGCTGGATATACTTACATGATGAGCGGTTTAACTACGACGCGCCAATTCATTTGTATAAATAAATAAAAAACTATCAAACAAGTTTCGTAATAGTTTCGTTGTATTAACAAAATTTGTTTTTAAGCTTTATGCAGTACACATGCTACATATAAATTTTTTAATACGATACATAATCTTTTATCTTAACAAATCTAAAAGCAAATCTGTAACTTCTTAAAAAAACAGAATGAATAAAGTTTCTAAAAAAACAAGTAGAGTGAAAAGTTATTTACAATTTAAGAACACTAATTAAAGCATAAAATTATATAATCAGACATAAAAGAACAATTTTTTAACGCGTTTCGAAACGTGGTTTCTGTTGAAGATGTTTTGCTTCATTACTCTGAGACAATTTAAATTATCAATGGTCTCATCAGAACTAACAAAATGTTTTTTTTGTAATATTATTTTCAGCAACTGAATATGGGATATGCAATTCCAGTTCTTCTTTGAGAAAATCCATTCATGAATGGATTTTCGCAATAAAAAACTAGTGACAGAGAATTACTTTTGACCACAAATTCTTATTCGAAGTGCCTCCTTTTCTTATTATAAAATATTTTTGAAAGCCTTTAGTGTGTTTAGCAATAATGAATAGAATAATAAGCGCTGCTATCTTTATAATAAATTACTACGGGTTTACTTTTTTACATACTCTAATTAAACCTTGAAACCATATAGTAGTGGAAAAACACTAAATAATAAAAAAAAACTTCAAACTATGTTTTGGAAAAAAAAACCTTAAATAATACGGTTAAATACACTTAATAGACTTATGTTCGTTGTTGCCGAGTGCACTTAGAGTTGGAACTTGGAGCCGAATTAAAAAAAATCTATCCTTAAGCCTAAAGCTAATTCTTAAGTCTAAAAAAGCATACATTTAACCCAAAACCTTTTTTTTTGCTTTTGGCTCCTAGTTTCCATTTTTGCGGCTCCAATTTCTCATAATTTTACATAACACACTAAATTTCATATAAGATACAGAAACAATCAGTTTTGTGTACTTTAACCGTAGTCATTCGATGCTGGAATTAAAACTTTACTGTAGCAAATTCAGTTTGAATGGATGAATGACACTTCATTTATTGTCAGTTATACATTATCTGAAAAAATTACGAAAAAAAATTCGAAAAAGAATAAAGCTCGAATTACATACACTAATAAATCCTATTGACGCAAAAATAGATGCACCAATTAACAAAGTACAATACTAAGTACAGAAATAATTACTATAACTGGAACTTTAAGTTTTTGTTTATTTTTTAAATTAAATTATTTTTTATATTTTTTTGCTTATGAACTTTTTTGCGTATTACCTGGAGAAGTAGGTGCAATTTGGTAATTTATACTTTGGCTTTAATTATCTTTTTTTTATTTCTGTCTGTGTGTACCTAATTTAAAAAGTTTACTAAATATTACTAAAATTAAACATACAATCTTTACATCTTTTTGTTGATTTTATTCAAGTTTAAAAAGTTTAGTTTAAATGTTTCAATGTTTATTTTTTAAACATTTATTTTATTACGGAGAATGGATGGTGGTACCTTGCCTAATTTTACAACATAATATTTTGAATTCTTACGACTTTTATAAATGCTAATCATTTTTTTTTAATTTCCTGAGCAATATACAATTAAAGCTATTGGTGACAAAACATCTTAAACTATTTTTTACTCTGTGTGGTCTGGTTTAATAAAAAGATTAACTATATATGTGGGTTTTTATGAGCGCTTGCTATAATAACCATCTCATTGTTATAATTGTAGCAATAATATACGGTACGGGTTTTTCGGAGCCGTTAGCAGAAAAATTTAAGTCGTCGAAAAATTTTTAAAATTTTGGAGTCGCGAAAATAGGAACTTAGAGCCGAAAGTATAAGAATGGTTCGAAGTTAGTTTAAGACTTTGGCTTAGGATTAGGAATACATTTTAATCATTTTATATTTTCTCCTCAAGTCCCCGTTTTTGGCTCTAAGTTCCCCACTGTCGGCTCGGAGTCCTAGCTTTAAAAATGCAGTACCGAGTCTAACTTTTTGTTTTCGATTTTGATTTCGTGAAAACCTTACCCCTGCCCTCAATATCCTAAAAAAATTTTTTATCAAAATATTTCGAGTGGTTCACGGGATATGTCTCCTCGAAAATGCGTTGCGTTGGGATTTAATATACGGGTACGGGGTCTTTAGAGCGACAAAAAGGGAACTCAAAGCCATCGGTAATTTTTAGGAAGTTAGAGTCACGAGCAATGAAAACTTGGAGCCTTTAAGAAAAAAATTGGTTTGGGGTTAGATTTACTCTTCGCTTAGGCTTAGGTAAACGTTTGAGCGATTTTTACTTTTGGCCCCAACTCCAACGATTTTTAGTTTCAGCTACTTAAAATATTAAAGCAATGTAAAGGTTTTGTTTTCGATGTTAAAGTCAATAAAAATAAGATAATCACGAATTTAAAGTATCCCACACTGTTTTAAATTACTGTTATTACACAATATTAAGGATACTAGTACTAAATATAGTAGCTTATAAGTTATCTTAAAATAAATCTCAAACACTATAGCTAAAAAAAGCTTTTTGCTTTAGCACAATACATGTAAATATTTCATAACTCGAAAAAATAACGTGCTATATTTTGTGCTACGTCGGTGAAAAAAAAACTTGCTATGATAGCCGTGCACAAAAAAAACATTCATTACAAATAATAATAATTTGCCAAATTATTTTTACTCAAAAATTCTATAAACAGCTGTTTTGTGACTAATATTATTCCTATATTTAGTTTTTAAGGATGTTTTCTTCTTAATGAAGATGACAGAGGGCGGTTGCTATAAATAGTTCAAGCTTCAAAAGTTGCTGTTGTCAAAATAATAATAGTACAAGGTGCGTATACAAAAACGCAGAAATAGATACAACGAATTTTTTTTAATTAGAAATTTTTTAAAAAAATTAAATTTAATAAAACACACTACTAATAGAAATCAAACTTAAAGGTTTAGTACGTACAGTTTTTCAACAATTTTGTCTCGAATTTTTTATAATTTTTACCAAAAATTTCTTGCCAATAAAAACATTGTATGTTCTTTTACTGAAATATTTTTTTTTAAATTTAAGAAAAAACTATTTTTTTTAAAAAATAACAAAAAACGCAAACGGATTTTTTGATAATCTTGATTTTTTTATTTTTTCGTCCAAACCAATTTTTTTAGAATAGTCAATGTTTTGCATTAAAAAGTACCTAGAAAAGAAGGGAAATACTTTCAACTGATTTCAACATACTTAGAAGACCAAAACTTTAAAATCAAGGTTATATTGCAAATAACTAAATTACTAGTTATTGTAAAAATATTTATTTACGATAATTGTAAGTAACTTATTTTTTATGTATTAAACAACTTCAATTTTTCTATTCAGTTAACCCTTGAACCAACCAAGCTAAAGTTCCGTTATACATTGTAAGTGATAAAAAATCAATCCAGCTGGAACAAACACGCGTTATTTAAATTGAAAAAAAAACAAAAAAAAATAAATCTTTAGTGCCGTTAAAATATACCTATGGATTTTTATTTGATTATAATTTGTAAAAAAGTTTATGACCTTAGTGAGGCCCAATAATGTAGACTTACAAAATAACCAAAATTTGTTCAGCTGGCCAGGTCCAGCTAACAATTTTTAAAGGTTTCGGTTCGGTCCGGTCCGGGGTGGTTCAAATTTTTATATTTCTACGCAGTATTATTTTAATTAAGAACATCAACTTGAACTTGGAACCTGGGAACTTGAAGCCCAAAAGAAAAAAAATGGCTTGGGGTTAGAATTAGGCTTTACATACACTTTAGGTATAGGTTTTAGCGATTTTTATTTTCGGCTCCAAGTTCACAACTTACGGCTCAAGTTCCTCACTTATGGATTCAAGTTCCCTATTTTTGGCTTCAAGTTTTGCCTCCAAGTTTCTTCGGCTCTATCGACTCTACATTAGATAATTAACGATGGTTCGATATAGCTTCATTATACACAAATTTTCGAGTTAATAAGCCTTTTATATTCTTAAGAAAACTTAAAGTAAAAATTTTATGAAAAGATTTACGAAAGGAAAACGTCACGCCGAAGAAAGACATTTACCAAAATAAAAAAAAACAAAGAAAAACAAACGTAAATTTAAAAGTAATTTTATAGCACCGTTAAATCCATGAAGTTTTTATAATACTGGAGGAATAAAAGCAAAAAGTTACATAAATATTTTAAACTTCAAAAATGACACAAGAAATATAAAACATACCATAGAAAAAAACTGATAAAAGAAATCTAGCCCACCGTAAAAAAAATTTTCAAAATTAAAAAAAAATAGTTTTTATTCTAAAATTTGTTTGCAATTATTTGAATCAAAACCACAACAATAGTTTTTTTGCTTGTAATTTTATTGAAAGAAACAGTTTAATTTAATTTTAAGTTTCCTTAATCTATACTTTGTCGTTAATGTTACGCTTACGTTGTTTTAATTTAAATATTATACGCTTTTATTACTCTATTTAAAATTTGTGGCACATTTTAAAATGGTGTTCCATCTTTAATTATCTCAAAGCCTCGTTTCATCCCGAATTAAATCCGATTTATATTATACTTAAAACGTATAGATTTAAATGCAATTCGATCTATACATACTAACCCTTGAATTAAAATCCTATTAATCAAAACAGGACGCACGAACGTAATTCGGAAGTGTATTGCGTAATGGAAAAAAATAGGAATCAAAACTCGAAAACTGAAAAGGCAGTTTGACCCATAATTAAAAAAAACTCATAAGTTGCAGTCAATTTATAATGTTACTGCCCTTATTTGTTTTCCAGTAGTATTCCTATTTATATATATCTAATTTATGGGTTCGTATTTTTAAAAACGTTTCAATGTTATTCTGAGCAATAAATTGGTTATACCAGATTTTAAATTAAGAATCGCTGGAAAATATTCTATTTAAAAAATTTGTGACACAACTTGTATGTTCATTTGAAAACTTTTTAAACTAACCATAGTTCTATAATTTTTTGGAAAACAATCTTTTTTATGATTCTAGGACACGAAAGTACTGGACAGAAAGATACTAGACATGGAGATACAAGATGCGAAGATATTGGACACAAGGTACTAGACACAAGATTACTGAGCTCAGAAAAAAATACGTTCACCACAGACACGTAATGTTGTTAAATGGAATAAGCTAAACTGAATTTTGAGATCGTCACGTCAGGATTTTATAGACCCTTAAAATATCATGTAGTATTCGTGATCACGTCATGTATGGTTTGCTCTGTGGGAATGGTTGTTGGAGGAGCTGTTAGAATCACTTTTAGCCAATTAGCGCTTGGGAAAAAATTGGATCTCCAATGGATGAATGATTTCCATTTTTTTACCAAGCTCTAATAGGCTAAAAATGATTTTATAACTCTGTGAAGGTCTTTAACACTAAACAAATTCTTTTTAAATGGGAGGGTTTTGAATATCGGGACATTAAAAAATTTGTTTTGTTTTTAATTATAAATTACATTATTCCTTGCTTAATAATTATCATCGAAAAGTGGTGCTAGGATACAATATATTTCAATAATATTTTGGAGAAAAAACATATCAGTATAATAGCAAAAATTGTCTTTTTTAACACTCCATGATACGAAATCTAATTGAACACATTTGAAAATATTTAACAATGCATACAAAATTACACAATATTATACAATATTGTATATAAACCCGATATAGTTGTTAAGTTGTTTTGTTTTTTTAGACCAAAAATATACAATATTGTTATGTTTTTTATCTATGATGTAATGAAATAGATATAAACAATATTTTTTGGCATATAAATGTAGAGTTGTACGTAATTCAGTCCAACGTGTATCTTTGGGATTTTTTAACAAACGTCCCATTGAACAGAAAACATTATTTCAAAGTGAGTAAGTGAGTGATTTTTATAAGTGAAACCAAAAATTGAAACTGAAATTTATCATGATATTTTGTTTTAATAGTGTGTTCTTAAAAATTCTAAAAAAGTTACTGGTGAAAAAGGACACAAAGTATATTTTCTGAAGATTGTACTCATACTTATTCTTAAATAATGTTATTTATCCAGAAATTATTTTTTCCGAAGCTATTATTTAGAATGATTTTTCCTGGATCAAGTAATTACAAAAATCTTCTGATTGCGCAATCAAAACATAACGGCAACTATAATTATTTATGTATATCTTTCGAATCTCTTTATCGGCTTTTTTTCATAAGCTTTTAAAGCACTTTTTAAGGCCATAATCATTAATTAAAAAAAACAAAACAAACGCGGAGACAAAAAATGCAAAGTAAACGCGTTTCATTTATTCAAATTTTTTTAGATAACTATTAGAAAAAACTTTACCTGACCCACGGAAACTCTGAAACTTGATGTTTAAAATAACGAGAGAGAACATATTATCATAACTCATATCATTATAAAGCTTTTGGGTTTATTTCCAAGTTAATTACAAGAAAATGACTTAAATCTGTTCTTAACAATTATTTTATTTCTTAATATCCTCTTCCACCTATTACGAAGCGGGCAAAAAAAACAATTGTTACAGCGCGTAATAGGCTTCTTACGCTTCTTACAATCAGATGGCATGTTTTCTTTGCTTAATACCACCATTTTTAGAACCTTCGTGTCCAAACTTGTATGATTCGGTTACGGAGTACTGCTGAACGCAATTTTTAAGTTTTTAAGCCCAGCGTGTTCAGTACCCACGTTTCCGTTACCGTCGTGTCCCGTTTTTCCTTTTACAGTTGTTAATGCAAAAATCTGTTTCGAACCTGATTACTTTTTTGACATGAAAAAAAAATTTAAAAAGATAAATATATAATAAGTAAAAAAAGCAAATGTTAAATTAAACTTAGGACAATTTATTAAACAATCTAGCTTATTTCAAATTTAGGGATGCCGCGCCCACTTCTTATCTTGTACTTTGATTAAGAACCACTGCGTTTAATAAGATAATATCTACATATTTTTCTAGTAAAAAAAAATTGGATTTATGATTTTTGTTAAGCGAGGAAAAGTGCTTAACAATATTTCTTTGTATTCCGGAAAAAAGG
>JASAMX010003596.1:0-11364 GCA_030248175.1 Microlaimidae sp. YZB2_3 | reverse complement strand
CCTCGTAAAATTGCATGGAACCTGGAAAAACCATTTACAATGGTGTGGTTTTGTTGTTTAAAAATAAACCATCAATCTAGAAAAATCAAGCACAAAACAAAACTCCAAATAAAGCTAATTTCCAAAAAAGTGATTAAATCAGGTCTAACTAAAAAAATTTAAACAGAAAAAAAAACACACTATTTTATATGGTTCTTTCAGGTTCCATACAATTTTACGGAGTTACCCAGACTTAATTTTTGTATAGTATACTGCTTAAAATTACATTGAAGTTTTGGTTTTTGGTTTTTGTTTCTTGTGTGTGGCGGTTGGGTTTGGTGTTTCTCGGCCTATTGGTTTTGATATGAAAATAATTGTATTCATATCATGAGAAGACCATGACGTTTTTTTAAAATGAGTAAATTTTTTAATGTTTTATATCTTTAATAAATGACATTGAATTCAATGCATTAAAAGGCGGAAATTCTAGCAAAAGACGAAACAAAGTTTCGAAAAAAAAAAACCTTATATTAAATGGAATAGTATAAATTTTAAGCTACATAAGTCTAAAAACTAAATGCCAGAAAAGACTGAAACAAGTCTCTTTAAAACCTGTAAATTAATAACAGATTTTGTGAAATTTTTAGAAAAACAAAACCGAATAAAAACAATACGTGTAAAAGCTTTAGTTTGCGTTTTTTAACTAATAATAAAACTTAATTCACATAAATTTCTCTCAAAGTGAATTAAATTTTACATGAGTTAACCAGCTGTAAATACCATAGTATTAGTTAAGTTACACGTCGTCAAAACGATACAAAAAAAGTATAACGCAAGCGTCACAGTAACCATGAAAAATTTCTGTCAAAATAAGTTATCGCATTGCGCATTAAATTTTTGAAGTGATTGTAGCTTCATAGTAATCCATATAAAAAAGAGTTTTTTCTGTTTCGATTTTGATAAATTTCCGTCTATTGAAACATTGTACCCCGCAGCGCTCACACGTCACCCAAGATTTATTTCATTTTATTTTTTTAAATATTTTTATTGTTGCCATATGGCTGCTAATTAGTGGTAAGAATATTTTTTCGCTCTTTCCGTTGAAAATTAATAATTTTTATAAAAAGGTAAGGAATCATAATTTAAACCAAAAAAATAACCACAAGAGAATGTGTATTACTGAATGAAGTTACTTAATATGTAATTCAGTAAGGAAAAAAAGTGTCACACAAGTACCCCAGTACCTAATGCGTAACTTAGAAAAAAACTGGTCGTTTTTCACATGAACAGAGGTTTAACTACGGGCAATAGAGCATATTCGAGAATGAAATTCAGGTGCGGGGGCAATTTAGCATCTACGTGCAAAAAATCAGCTCCAAATATTCACCACAGGAAAAATTTTTTGGGGGACCCCAAAAAAAAAAAAAAAAAACAAAAAAAAGTTAAGCAAATTAAGCTTTTTAGTATGAAATTCAGGTATGTTTAGCAAAAGTTTTTAGGTTTTTAATATCAGAAAAATATGGGTAATATTTTAGTTATGTAAAATGTTTAGATTTTTAATTGGCTAAAAAACTATTAAAGGTTTTGTTGATTTCGATGACGCCATCAACAACGGTTAACCGCGCAGTGACTTAACCCATTTAATATAAGGGAAAGAGCGCTCCGCGCTCTTCCCTGATTATTATTAAAAAACTTTTTTTTGCTAATTTATAAAAATTTTCTTGCAAAAATCAGTTGTTTCGTTCTTGTTATTATCATATAAAAATTATTTTGTTGTTGTGGTCGGACACTATGTAATACGCAAATAGAATTGTGAAGGTAAATTAAATTGTGGAAAAATAATGAAAATAATCACTAACCTTATTTTTAACGTTGAACTAAATGATAAACAGAAATATTAGCTACAATATTAAATTAAATAAGCTTGTTTTGAATTAAATATCTAATGTAGTGTTTTTCTGATCATTATAACAATCAAATCATATCAAATCACATTTTTTTCTATTCGTTTCATATCACAGTTATAATTATTAATTAGATTTTTACTTTTAATAAAACACAATTAATTGTTTACGGTTCAGTCGCTTTGTTTTTTTATGTTCCGTTTCGTTATTAAATAAATATTTTAAAAATACTGTAAGTTTATAAAATAAAATGTATTTCTGATTAAAAATTTCTAAAAATTATAATCCAAAATACAATATAACTTCTGCCCGCATGTGCCTACTGATACGGAAAATCGTCGTTACTACGGCAAAATGAGCCACAGTCATTATAAAAATATACGTGACTGTGACTTATTTTTCAGTTAATAGGGTTCTGTGTAAAATCTAAAATGAGTCACAGTTGCATAATTTTCATATAAATTGTGGCTCATTTTGCCGTAGTAACTACCATATAATCCTTGGGCACTCATTGTTTAAAAGCACGTTAAAACCCGGTAAGGACGGGGTGCCTGAATTGGGAAAACCGGTTTTTACCTGCCTCCTACCCGCCTCCATCGAAAATTTTGCTGCCTCCTCTCTGCCTCCTACCTGTCTCCACCCTGCCTCCTACCTGCCTCCGAGGCAGATTTATATGCCTCCTACCTGCCTCCTAACAAGTATATGCTTCCACATAGGAGGCAGGGTCACCTGCCTCCTATCTGCCTCCGAGGCAGTTTTATATGCCTCCACCCTGCCTCCTACCTGCCTCCACCCTGCTTCCTACCTGCCTCCGAGGCAGTTTTAGCTGCCTCCTACCTGCCTCCTAACAAGTATATGCTTCCACATAGGAGGCAGGGTCACCTGCCTCCTATCTGCCTCTGAGGCAGTTTTATATGCCTCCACCCTGCCTCCTACCTGCCTCCACCCTGCCTCCTACCTGCCTCCGAGGCAGTTTTAGCTGCCTCTTACCTGCCTCCTATCTGCCTCTGAGGCAGTTTTATATGCCTCCACCCTGCCTCCTACCTGCCTCCACCCTGCCTCCTACCTGCCTCCGAGGCAGTTTTAGCTGCCTCTTACCTGCCTCCTAACAAGTATATGCTTCCACATAGGAGGCAGGGTCACCTGCCTCCTATCTGCCTCCGAGGCAGTTTTATATGCCTCCACCCTGCCTCCTACCTGCCTCCACCCTGCCTCCACCCTGCCTCCTACCTGCCTCCTAACAAGTATATGCTTCCACATAGGAGGCAGGGTCACCTGCCTCCTATCTGCCACCGAGGTAGTTTTATATGCCTCCACCCTGCCTCCTACCTGCCTCCTACCTGCCTCCACCCTGCCTCCTACGTGCCTCCGAGGCAGTTTTAGCTGCCTCCTACCTGCCTCCTAACAAGTATATGCTTCCACATAGGAGGCAGGGTCACCTGCCTCCTATCTGCCTCCGAGGCAGTTTTATATGCCTCCACCCGGCCTCCTACCTGCCTCCTACCTGCCTCCACCCTGCCTCCTACCTGCCTCCGAGGCAGTTTTAGCTGCCTCCTACCTGCCTCTTAACAAGTATATACTTTTACATAGGAGGCAGGGTCACCTGCCTCCTATCTGCCTCCGAGGCAGTTTTATATGCCTCCACCCTGCCTCCTACCTGCCTCCTACCTGCCTCCACCCTGCCTCCTACCTGCCTCCGAGGCAGTTTTAGCTGCCTCCTACCTGCCTCCTAACAAGTATATGCTTCCACATAGGAGGCAGGGTCACCTGCCTCCTATCTGCCTCCGAGGCAGTTTTATATGCCTCCACCCTGCCTCCTACCTGCCTCCTACCTGCCTCCTACCTGCCTCCGAGGCAGTTTTAGCTGCCTCCTACCTGCCTTCTAACAAGTATATGCTTCCACATAGGAGGCAGGGTCACCTGCCTCCTCTCTGCCTCCGAGGCGGTTTTACCTGCCTCTCACCTGCCTCCAGTCTTTCGGAGGCAGGTTCAAGAACCGTCCTTACCGGGTTAAAAAACTGACAGAAAACAGAACACCAGAAAAGATGAATCTTTTGGAAATCTTAGTGTGTTTTTAAATGTGTGTGATTAGGACATTATACCCAGTGAGATAAAAATGTCATTGTTTTAATATAAAAATTTTTTAAATTACATTTTAAATGTGTAAGATTCGAACAGTCGTTCGGTGTAGTGATGTTCCTACCCTCCAATATCTTGTTCCGGAGGTCCGGCCATTTAAAGCGAAAGGAGCTGCGGAATTTCGCTCCTTAAATGAGCGATTTGAAGCATATTTAAGCTTGAAATACATTTTAAACGACTCTAGCTGTATTTATAAGACCACTTTTTATTGTTTTAAATAAGTTTTGGAAAAAAATTTAGTTTACAAACAATTGTTGACAAAATAATTAATGCCATCACTCTTTTATTATTCACGAACTTAGTATAAAAATAAAGCGGAGCTCCGGAGCTCCAGCGGTTACTCCGGAGCTCCTAAAAGCAGAGCTCCGCTCCGAAGCTCCGGGGAACATCACTAGTTCAGAGAAATGAAATTCGCGGTTTCAGATAGTCAAGTACGGGACGGGCGGCCACTACAACGCCCATTTCGACAGTTCCAACACCGAGTGGGTGGTCCCGCTGGTCCCCTGCTGCAGTAGATATAAGAGGAAAATGCCCTGTCGCTCCTGCAGATGGGCCACCGTTCTTTTCTACCTGAATGACGTGGAACAGGGAGGAGAGACGGCCTTCCCAATCGCGGATGACGCCACCTTCGAGAAAACGGTAAAAAGTCTTTAAGGCCCGTGCACACTTACGCACAATGCACGATGCATAATGCACAATGCATTATAGTACCTGTTCACACTTACGCCCAATGAATAATACATCAAAACGAATTTTCAGCCAAAATTTTTGTTACGGTTTAAAAATGCTTGTTTCTCTTATTAAAAAACGAAACATAACAAAGAATTGCAAATCCAAGTTGACAACAAACTCAAATTAACCGATGTTGGGATAAACAATCCTGTTTATTAGTCAGGAAAGCTAAAAAAAGCCAAAATATAGTCCCAATGCAGCAAATCCAAGTTGACAACAAACTCAAAATAACCGATGTTGGATAAACAATCCTGATTATTAGTCAGGAAAGCTAAAAAAAGCTTAAATATAGTCTCAATGCTGCAAATCCAAGTTGACAACAAACTCAAATTAACCGATGTTGGGATAAACAATCCTGATTATTAGTCAGGAAAGCTAAAAAAAGCCAAAATATAGTTCCAAAATCTCTTTTTTTATTTATTTTGCATAGAATTATGTTTTATATTTTGTTAACCGCAAAAATATGTTTTAAATTTTATGTATAATGAAATGTAAAGTCGTTTGTTCAAGAATATTTATTATTTGATTCGTTTTTTAAGCAGAAGAGTTCTCAAAGTACGTACTTTGCGAAAAAAGAACGTACAAATTTTTGAAGCGCGCTGCTACTTGCACAAAACTTGAAACGCCGTTCCAAGACCGATAATGCATTGTGCATCGTGCATTGTGCGTAAGTGTGAACACCTATTTTCGGGGTTTTAATGCATTGTGCATAAGTGTGAACGGGCCTTTATTTAAAACGAAAACAAGCTTTTCAAAAAATTTTCATTCATTCGTTATATCCCGGTAAGAACGGCTCTTGAACCTGCCTCAGGAAGACTGGAGGCAGGTAAAACTGCCTCGGAGGTAGGTAGGAGGCAGTTAGGAGGCAGGTAAACCTGCCTTGGAGGCAGGTATGAGGCAGGTGACCCTGTCTTCTATGTTGAAGTATATACAGGTTAGGAGGCAGCTAAAACTGCCTCGGAGGCAGGTAGGAGCCAGTGTGGAGGCAGTTAGGAGACAGCAAAATTTTCGATGGAGGCAGGTAGGAGGCAGGTAAAAACTGTTTTTCCCAATTCAGGCACCATGTCCTTACCGGGATATAAAAATAAAAAACTGTCAGGATTTCACTAATGTTCTTCGTAGCTCCGAGGTTCGCATTTTATTTGTATTAATTTTGTAAATAATTTAAAAAAAATTTTGTCAAACTTTTTTATAAACAAACATTTTTTACAAAACTTATATGAAAATTTTGCGCTAAAAATGCAGATAAAAAACTTTAAACATAATTCAAAATTAATTACACTCGAAATTCCTTTCAGTGCGAAAGCTCTGAATCATAATACTGTCACATAATACATACTGTGGGGTAAAAACATTAAGTGCATTCACATAAATGCGGTATAATATTTTTTTATTAATTTTTCATTTAATTTTTGTCGTAAAAAGTGTCTGCAGATGTACTCAGCGAGGAAAAAGCAGAAAAACAATACTGCGACTCTATTACCCGCCGACTGCATCTGCAGTTCAGCAGACAGAGCAAACTGAATTACTAATAATTAGTGATGGACAGTTCCGGTTCCGGATGTTCTGGGCAAAATTTGAAATTCCGGTTCCGGATTTTTGGAAAATCTCAATTCCGGTTCTGGTTCCGGTATTCCGGGGGTTTCGCAGTTGTATAGGCAATTCGGGTTCCGGGCAAAATTCGGAATTCTGATTCCGGATTTTTGAAAAACCTCAATTCCGGTGTTCCGGGGGTTTCGCATGTTTATAGGCAGTTCCGGTTCCGGGCAAAATTTGGAATTCCGGTTCCGGATTTTTGAAAAACCTAAATTCCGGTTCCGCAGTTCCGCCCATCACTATTCACTACTAATAATTGTAAAAGCTTTTGTCGCGATGGTTAAGACGCTCTTTAAAGAATACAGTAAATATAAATGGCAAAGTCAATGTAAGTCTAGCAAGTCAGATGGTGAGGTATTGAGGCTAAAAATTTAGCTTCGCGTCCATTATTTTTTCAGCTAAAAGTAAAAATTACAAATTGTTTAATATTTGGAAATAAGCTATTTGAATTCTACAAAAAATGTAGTTTTGTTACCATATCAATAGAACACATCTTTATACAAAAAAATTATGAACAAATTTAATTATAATGTTTTACTTAAAATTTTGAAATATTGGATTGGTTTTCAGATTTACTGAAGTGATTTTGAAAAAAGTGGAAAGCATTTTAAGCAAAAATAATTTCCACCTTTTTTAGCAAAATCATAATTGCAACTTATATAAGTTAGTGATGGGCGGAACTACATAACCCCCGGAACCAGAATTGAGATTTTTAAAAAATCCGGAACAGGAACCGGAACTCCAAATTTCGTCCGGAACATCCGAAACTGCCTATCACACTGTGAAACCCTCAGACCACTGGAACCGGAATTGAGATTTTCCAAAAATCCAGAACAGGAACCGGAATTGAGATTTTCCAAAAATCCGGAACAGGAACCGGAACTCCAAATTTTGCCCGGAACATCCGGAACTGCCCATCACTAATATAAGTGATGTTCGCCGAAGCTCCGGACTAGAGCTTCCCGGATTATAATGCTCGGAGCTCAACCTTATTTTTTTACTATAGGCAAATAAATACTAGCTGACCGCAATATTTGCAAGATTGAATAGACTATTTAACAATAAAAACATTGAAAATTTTTCAATAAAGCAGATTATTAACAAAGAATAAAAACTGTATTTTAATAATTATTCATCAAATTATTTAATTTGGAACCTAAATGCAAATTTTTTAAGGATTAAACTTGGTTAATTTTTGTATATTTTGTGAAAAGGTGGAATTAAAAAAATTCTGCGTTCTTATTTGTTTTTTTTTTTTAAAAAAGTCATTACCGCACAATTTTAATTGGTACCCTCATGTCTGCATTCTAATTTTCAGCGTCAGACAGATATAGGGGGGTTGTGGTTTTGTTTTTTTTTTGGTTGTGTTTTGTTGTGGGTTTTTTCCTTGTCTAGGGGGGGGTTTTGGTGCTGTATTTGTCTTTGTTAGTTTTGCGGTCCTTATTCAACCATAATTTCGTGAACAATTAAAAAGTAATGCCATAATAATTTTGTCGGAAATTTTTTGGAAACGAATTTTTTTCGGTTCCGGAGGTTTCAAAGTGTTGCCCATCACTATTATTTACTATTGTGAGATGAGAGCATCAGTTTATGCGAATTTTTCGAATCTTTCTATTTTTAATTCAGGTTTTCCGCGCAGGGTTTAAATCCAATCTACGTGCAAACTGCGATGAAGCCAATGTAAAAACCGCACCGGAAAAAGGAAAGGCCGTATACTGGTACAACAATAAAGAACCCACTCCCGTTTATAATAATATGGACAGTGGAGAAGAATCTCAGACAGAGGAGCAAAAAGGAGAAAATAGTGAAAAAAAACAGTCACCATGGTTTGGGGAAATGGACGTGTTCTCCGTTCACGGAGGATGCCCCGTTTATCGCGGTGAGAAATGGATCGCCAATTTTTGGATTAAAGTAACTGACGATAAGTTTTTGGATCTGAAAGATATTCAACCCGAAATATAATTTTAAAAAAAATATTCGGATAGACCACCCAGAGGGTCCGCTGTTTACTTAATTTTAAACGAATTAAAAGCACTTGCTGCTGTTTTCAAAGGGAAAAAACACAAGCTAGCTAGTTTTTTATTCCCTTTAGCTTTTATCTCGTCGTTTTTCCGTCTAAAATCATGTTTTTCCATATTGTTATTACAAAACATTTTTTTATAGAGTTTAACCTAATTTGAAAATCTTAATTATGGCGCAGTGAAAAAAGGTACGCCTGGAGTACTGAAGCTTAAGAGCTCGAGTTGCAGCATAGACCTCAAAATTGTGATATTATGCGTATTGTTTGATAGGTGATCTCAGTACTTAACAGTTTGGCCTTACATATGCACATAGATGTTTTTTTTAGGGGGGGGGGAAGGACAGAGGGGTTCACCCACCCCCCCCTAAAGTCAAAATTTTGGACCAATCCAGGGCCCCCCTCCCCCCTCAAAGCTCGAGAGCGGTCCGGCCTGACTCCCCCTAGCGAGGCTGAACCCCCCTCCCTTCCTCCTACCCGACCAATTTGGAAGTATACTTTTTTATTTACTGTCAAAAACACGGGTTTTTAGTTAAAAACAGTGTTTAAATACACTTTTTAGGCCTAAATAAGCGGTTTTAGTACACAAAATTCAATATTAGACCTAAAAACCCTTAAATTATTGAGTTAAAAAAAATTTGTTAAAAAATTGGACCCCCCTGACCCCCCCTAAATTTGAAATCTTGCACCCTAAGTCGACCCCCTCCTAAAAAAACAGGGGGTCCGGACCCCCCCTAAAAAATTCACCTGGGGGTAAACCGTAAACCATACATGGGCAAGTTGGTCCGGAGTGGGGAGGGGGGGTTAAACCCCAATTTAGGAGGGGGGTTAAAATCCGAGCAACGCAAAATACCCATATCGTTTTTTTTCTGGAGTGCATTTTACTCATATCGTTTTTCGATTTTGTAGAAAAAATAGGTAAAAAACGCTAATTTTAAGTCAAAAAGCCCTTTTTATTGCATTTTTGAGCTTTTTATTGCTTAAAACACTCATTTTGACCTCAAAACTTAAGTTTGGAGCCAGTTAGAAGTCATTTTAAAGACATTTTTTTTCTTCATTTTTCCAAAATTGGGGGGGGTTAACTTTTTCTCCCCCCCACTTCTGAGTGGGGGGGGGTTAAACCCCCCTTCTCAGAATTTGAGGGGGGAACCCCCCCAACCCCCCCGTGCTTATGTATGCCGTAAACCCCCCTAGCGGACCCGACCAAAAACATCTATGCATATGGACCAAAATAGTGATATTATACTGATTATATTATGCGTATTGTTTTATAGTGATCTCAGTACTTGATAGTTTGGCTTTACGTATTCTTATGTTTGTGGTTATATGATTTGGCGCCCCGACGCCCCCTACAGTTAAGTAGCATTCCAAATTAATATTTTAGAGATTTTATGGTATTTTTTGCAATTTTTTTTATTATTTTTATAATACATTTTGTTATAAAGTTATGGTAAAGCCAATTTTCAAAAAGTCACAGACCAGTTCAACAAAACAGTATCACAATTATTTAACAATAAAAGTACAAAAATTATCAAAACTCTAAATAGCATTATGTTTCAAACGTACTAATATTGTTATATTTTTCAATAAATGAAAACTTAAAATTAAATAACCAGCTTGTTACTAAATTTTATCAGAAACTGAAGACAAAAAATAATATAATAATGTTGAGTATTTTTGAGCATAAAGCTGGAAATCGCTCGAGGATACATCACGTACCACGCTAGAGGCAGCAGCATTTCTGGAAGAAATCACCTGAGGGAAAACTGGCTATGCAAACAAACGTACCACGCTTGGGGTACGAAGTGAAAGTCTCCAGCCAAAAGCTAAATCCAGCCTATAATGTCAAGTATTATTACGTCATCTTTCTTTGGACATGTATTTTTAAGAACTTTTTTTTCGATCAACCTAAATTTTAAATGACGATACTCTGCGATATAGAAATAGTTAAAAATTTATAAAACTAAATTGTTAGTTTTTTACAACACAATTCCTAAAACAAAGAGGATTTGAAGATTCTTACTTCAATAATAATTAAATTAACATAGGATTTGAAAACCAACTCAGCGTAATTTTAAATTTTTAAACATACGTTCGGTCACCAATCGCCAGGGCATAAACCGACCACCTTTAAAGAATCTCAGCAATTTAAATAGCAGTACAATAAAACAATAATCTTAGTCCTGATGAAATTTATATTTTAAATTTGACCTAGTTTTTATTTTGTCAGATTAGCAATAAAAACAAAAATTATTTGTTTAAAAACAAAATAAATAATAATACGTTTGAAACATTAAGGATACACTAATCAGCTGCCTGTGGTAATTTCTAATTATCACTGTTAAAACCTTTTGGTTTTTGTTCTCTGTTTTCTGCATGGGAAGTGAGTTTAATTTGTTTTAAATGTGAAAGTTTGCAGCGAGGTAGGTGAATAAAATATTCCAATTTAAATCAATTGTTTTTTTACATAAACTCCTGTTTTAAAGTCCACATTCCGTCATTCCTTTCGACATTCCTATGAAAACTGCACAGTTTGTTAAGAATAGCTCTAAATACTGCAGAATCTTCAGTTGGAATTTGGGATTTAAATTCAGAAAGGTCTGGAGTGGGGTAGGGGTGGGGTTAAACCCCAAATTATGGGGGGTTAAAATCCGAGAAACGCAAAATACCCATATCGTTTTTTTTTCTGGAGTGCATTTTACTTGTTGTTGAGTTTGCCAGTTTCCAGGGTTTCCATCAACCCTGGTGTGGTCCCTCCGGCACGCCTCTCGCCTTACTCACCCCCTCTTCCCACTCCCGGAGGAGCTCAGCAACCGCTACGGGGTTTGCCCAAAGGTCCTCTGGTCCCAGTGTCGTATTGATGTGTGTGCATGTAAAAAGGTGTTGTGTTGTGTGTGTTTGTGTTTTGCATAGCGGGCAGTTTGGTGATGTGTGTTGTGTTGGATTGATTTTGTGTAGGTAGGAGTAGAGGAAAGGAGATTTCCCTGCCCTGAGTTG
>JASAMX010003594.1:0-24330 GCA_030248175.1 Microlaimidae sp. YZB2_3 | reverse complement strand
TATGTGGTTATTCGTTCAGTTACGTATGCTTAAGGGTATTTTGCATTTCTGAGCTTTTTATTGTTTAAAACATTCATTTTGATCTCAAAACTTAAGTTTTGAGGCAGTTAGACGTCATTTGAAAGACAATTTCTTCTTCATTTTTCCAAAATTGGGGGGAGTAACCTTTTTCCCCTCTCCCCCACTGCGAAAAGCTGAGTAAAAGTGTACTCAGTGAATGAAAAAAGATTATTCTCATGGGAATAAGACATTCCTACTTAAAGCGTTTGTATATCTTGGTGCCTTTGTTTTCTGTTGTAAATCAGTTCTGTTGGCAGTGTTTTTAGTAATTCAGCTTTTATATATGACTACAGAAATTGTAGTTTTACATGATTTTGGTCAGGTCCACCTAAGAGATCCACCCAGGTGAAAGTCCAAAATTATTTAGGGTGCAGACCACAAAGCCATACATGGGCAACTAGGTCTGGAGTAGGGGGGGGGTTAAACCTCAAATTAGGAGAGTTTGAAAAGTGAGACGTTGAATACCTACCCATATCGTTTTTTTTTCTGGAGTGCATTTTACCCATATCGTTTTTCGATTTTAAAGAAAAATAGGTAAAAAACGCTAATTTTAGGTCAAAAAGCCTTTTTTTATTGCATTTTTGAGCTTTTTACTGTTTAAAACATTCATTTTGACCTCAAAATTTAAGGCAGTAAGACGTCATTTTAAAGATTTTTTTCATTTTTCCGAAATTGGGGGGGGTAACCTTTTCTCCCGCTCCCCCACTTCAGAGTGGGGGGGGGGTTAAACCCCCTTCTAAGACTTCGGAGGGGGCTTTAATTCCCCCCACCCCCGTGCCCAAGTATGGTTCAGACTTCCCAAGTATGGTTCAGATTTCGACTCCCCCTCGGCTTTTTAGGGGGGGGGGTGGAACCTTTATACAAGGATTTCAAATTTAGGAGGGAGTCAGGGTGGTCCAATTTTTTAACGAAAGTTTTTTTTTAAATCAATGATTTAAGTGTTTTAAGGTCTAATATTGAATTTTATATACTAAGGAACAGCCTGTTTGGGCCTAAAAAGTGTATTTACACAGTTTTAACTAAAAAGACAATGTTCTTGATGGTAAATAAAGATTTGTACCTCCAAATAATGGTCGGGAGGGAAGGGGTTGACCTCACTAGGGGGGGGGGGGGGGAGTCAGGCTGGACTGCTCCTCTTTGACTTTGGGGGAGGGCGGCCCTGGATTTTTTCTAGAGGGGTGGGGGTTTGAAATTTTGGCTCCAGGGGGAGGGTGGACCCCCCTATTTCCCCTCCTCCCAAAAACACCTATGGTAACAATTATATAAGCAATGACTTTCATACATATGACCTTCTGGTTGGAAAAAGAAAAAACTTTAACCAATTTCACAGATTGAGCTAATTGACTTTGTTGGTGTTTGTTTTTCCTAAGTACAGAGCCAAAACCTAAGAAATCAATGTAATTTGAGGTTGCAATCAATTATTTGTAATGCAAAATTGGCTGAATTGCTTTCTAGAATGTTATTTGTCAAATGTCATTTTTGGGACTAAACTGTTATTTAGGTAGAAGTGGTTTTTTTTTACAAAACTGTATAATTTTTTGCTTAAACGTTAAAAGTAAACACCCCAAAAATTTTTGAAAATGTAAAGAAAATTGTGTTTTGTGTCTGTGTTGGCTGCTTTGTTTGGCTTTGTGGGGGTTGGGTGTTTTTCTCTCTTTTTTTGTTTTTTGGGGTGGGGGGGTTTGGGGAGTTGTGTGGGGGGGGGGGGGGTTGGTTTTTTGTTTATATTTTAAAAGTTTGATAAAGAAAGAAAAAGTTAAAATTTGCTGACAGGAGATTTGCGCGGAATTTAAGATGTTGATATTTAATAAAATCTACTTTTGAGAAAAAATTAGGGCTCATGTACATTTACATTTGGGAATATATGTTCATAAGCACTGAGGATACATAAGCAGCCAAGCACTGGCTAACAGTTTGTACACAAATTTACACTAATATTATTTTTAAAGGGGGGGTGTTTGGGGGGGGGGGGGGGGGGGGGGGGGGGGTTTCCTAGCTATATTGAATTTTTACAGTTTAGGAATTAAGTATTTTTCAAGAAATTAGCTTTTTTTGGAGGTCTTGCGGTGTAGGTTTAACGTTTAAGCAAAAAATTATACAGTTTTGTAAAAAAAAACCACTTCTACCTAAATAACAGTTTAGTCCCAAAAATGACATTTGACAAATAACATTCTAGAAAGCAATTCAGCCAATTTTGCATTACAAATAATTGATTGCAACCTCAAATTACATTGATTTCTTAGGTTTTGGCTTGTGCTTAGGAAAAACAAACACCAACAAAGTCAATTAGCTCAATTGTGAAATTGGTTAAAGTTTTTTCCAACCAGAAGGTCATATGTATGAAAGTCATTGCTTATATAATTGTTACCATAGGTGTTTTTGGAGGAGGGGAAACAGGGGGGTCCACCCTCCCCCTGGAGCCAAAATTTCGAACCCCCCTAGAAAAAATCCAGGGCCGCCCTCCCCCCAAAGCTCAAGAGCAGTCCAGCCTGACCCCCCCCCCTAGCGAGGCTGACCCCTTCCCTCCCGACCATTATTTGGAGGTACAAGTTTTTATTTACCATCAAAAACATGGTTTTTTAGTTAAAAACTGTGTAAATACACTTTTTAGGCCCAAATAGGCTGTTTTAGTATATAAAATTCAATATTAGACCTTAAAACACTTAAATCATTGATTTAAAAAAACTTTGTTAAAAAATTGGACCACCCTGACTCCCTCCTAAATTTGAAATCTCGCACCAAGGTTCGACCCCCCCCCCTAAAAAGCCAGGGGAGTCTGAATCTGAACCATACTTGGGGAGTCTGAACCATACTTGGGCACGGGGGTGGGGGGGATGAAGCCCCCTCCCAAATTCTGAGAAGGGGGTTTAACCCCCCCCCACTCTGAAGTGGGGGAGCGGGAGAAAAGGTTACCCCCCCAATTTCGGAAAAATGAAAAAAATCTTTAAAATGACGTCTTACTGCCTTAAATTTTGAGGTCAAAATGAATGTTTTAAACAGTAAAAAGCTCAAAAATGCAATAAAAAGGGCTTTTTGGCGTAAAATTAACGATTTTTACCTATTTTTTCTTTAAAATCGAAAAACGATATGGGTAAAATGCACTCCAGAAAAAAAAACGATATGGGTAGGTATTTCACGTTTCTCAGATTTTAACCTCTCCTAATTTGAGGTTTAACCCCCCCCTACTCCAGACCAACTTGCCCATGTATGGTCTGGTCTGGACCCCCCTAAATAATTTTGGACTTTCACCCGGGGGTGGACCCCCCCAGGTGGACCTGACCAAAATCATGTAAAGCTACAATTTCTGTAGTCATATATAAAAACCAAATTAATTAAAAAAACACTGCCAACAGAACTTATTTAATAAAACAAAAAACAAAAACACCAACACAGATAGAGGGAAAAACTAAATGAGCTCCCAATTCCAATGAACAAAGGCAAACTTTGATTCACTTGATAAATTTTACTCAACAGCTTTTTAAGTGGGGGAGGGGGAAAAGGGTACCCCCAATTTTCGAAAAATGAAAAAAAAATGTCTTTAAAAGGATGTCTAACTGCCTCCAAACTTAAGTTTTGAGATCAAAATGAATGTTTTAAACAGTAAAAAGCTCAAAAATGTAATAAAATTAGCGTTTTTTATCTATTTTTTCTTTAAAATCGAAAAACGAAATAGGTAAAATGCACTCTGGAAAAAAACGATATGGGTATTTTGCGTTTCTCTGATTTTAACCCCCCTAATTTGGGGTTTAAACCCCCCTCCCCACCCTGGACCAACTTGCCCATGTATGGTCTAGACCCCCCTCCTAAAAAATTTTGGCCTTCCACCCGGGGGTGAACCCCGCTTCCCCTGGCAGACCTGACCAAAAACATGTAAAGCTACAATTTCTGTAGTCATATATAAAAACCAAAATCATTCATCCATTGTAAAACAAAAAAAACACTGCCAACGGAACTTATTTAATAAAAAACAACAAAAACACCGAAACAAATAGAGAGAAAAAACTAAATAAGTACGGTTGAGAACTTGCTTATAAATGGTCTGGACCTCTCCCCCCTAAAAAATTTTGGCCTTCCACCCGGGGGTGGACCCCCCTCCCTCTGGCGAACCTGACCATAAACATGTAAAGCTACAATTGGTAGGATTCCCATAGGCGTCCCAAAATTTGATTTTACCGACTATAAAGTAAAATACCCTTTTAAAACTTATGCATACCCTAAATTGGACCCGTAGACTTAATTTTTGTGGTTATTTTTGAGATTTGAGCTTTTCACTAGGAGTTATAAGCCGATTTATACCCAAAAATTACCCTATTTTGGCATGTACAATTTATGTTAGTAAGAAATTTTTTTATTCAGCCTTTAATCAAATTTATATTATTTTTTTGTTTTACCAAGTGTCTTGCAGTTACAAATATACTTCTATTTTTTTTCATGGTAACAACCAATTTTTTATAATAACCGTTCAAATACCTATCAAATTTTAGTTGTGAAAAAATTCACATTTTTGAAAAACAACCTATTTTAATAAAAATAATTATTTTACAATTTTGTTTAATTTTTAGGTTTTGCTTAGGCTTAGGAAGAATAAATTGGTCAAATTTTAATAAGCGTTTAAAGCCAAACAAATTTTGTTGTCCATGTTTTTGGTGGTCCATGTAACTTTTGAATATTTAATTTTTTTGAAAATTTTTGAAATTTTTTCAGACTTCTAGCATTGTTAAAACATAATTTTTAATTTAATTTGTGTGTTTACAAAATTTTTTATTAACATCATAAATTGCATATGCTGAAAAAGCAGACCTGTGCACTCCCCCCCCAGGTTTAAACAGGGGGGCAATCCCAAAACGAGGGGCACAGGGGCAACTTTTTTGAAACAAGGGGCAATAAAACAGGGGGCAAGCAGGGGGAAAGAAAAAAAAGAGAAAAAAGAAGGGAAAAGAGAAAAAAGGGACAAAAAAGCAAAAATAAGGTAAAAATAGGTCTTAAATGGTTTAAAATACATTGAAATAGGCTAAAAACTGCAAAAAAATTGCGATGATGGCGTCATCATAGGTCAAAAATGGCGTCATAATTTTAGGGTATTTTTTTCATTTTTTGGCAGGGGGAAGCAATAAAACAGGGGGCAAATCCTCCAATAAAATGGGGGGGGGGCATTTCCAGACTGTGCACAAGTCTGGAAAAAGGTCATTTTTTGAGTATAAATTGGTTCATAACTCTTTTCGATAAGCCCAAATCTTAAGAATAACCATGAAAACGAAATTTGCGTGTCCAATTTAGTGTACAAAGATGTTTTATAAAAAGGGACAAAAAAAGCGAAAATAAGGTAAAAATAGGTCTGAAATGGCTTAAAATACATTGAAATAGGCTAAAAACTGCAAAAAATTGCAATGATGGCGTAATCATAGGTCAAAATGGCGTCATAATTTTAGGGTACTTTCTTCATTTTTTGGCAGGGGGGAAGCAATAAAACGGGGGGGGCAAATCCTCCAATAAAACGGGGGGCATTTCCAGACCATGCACAGGTCTGGAAAAAGGTCATTTTTGGGTATAAATTGGTTCATAACTCTTTTCAATAAACCCAAATCTTAAAAATAACCATAAAAACGAAATTTGCATGTCCAATTTAGTGTAAAAGATGTTTTATATTTGTCTTTTACTTTAGGATTGGTCAAATCAAATTTTGGGACGCGTATGGGAATCGTACCACTACAATTTCTGTAGTCATATAAAAATAAACCAAAATTATTCATCCATTGTAAAACAAAAAAAACACTGCCAACGGAACTTATTGAATAAAAAAAAACACAGTCACAGATATAGAGAAAAAACTAAATGAGTACCGTAGATTTTGGTGTTGGTTTTGGTGGGATTTGCAGTTTACCAAAAATATTAATATTTTCAGGGCCAAGACTGGGACAAATTTAGGGTCGAGACTGAGACTGGTGAGACTGGGAATCTAAACTGCCAAAAATACTTTGCCGGTGTTTATTCTACTTTACGCGCTGTGTTTGAATTTTTTTTCCAATTTTTGGTACATTTTTAAACGGTTCCCATACAAAATCGGTAAGGACCAGAAAAAAAGTAAAAAAATTTTTAAGAACCGCCAATCTCTGAGCAATCCAGAAAATATCAATTTAAGTTGATTAAAGCCCTAATTAAAAATTTTCCTTAACAGCATAAAATGTACCGTCATTTTTTGCTATAAAACATCATTTATCTCATTAATTAGTGGTTTAATTATTTTTAATGCCCAAAAATGAGATCTACAGGTTGGAATTGACCTAGAAATATGTTTTTGTCAACATTTTTTGTTGGAAATTTCAAACGGATTTTTGGTACACGTTTAGTACTTGTACTGATCCCATATTTTTACGCTAGGGGATTTAAAACATCAAGACTGTTTTGTTATATTTATGTGGCTTATAAATGTCTTGTTGTTATGACTGATTTTTGGAAGTCCATTTGTAAGCAACATAACTGGAGATCAACTTCCCACAAAAATCTTAATTGAATTTTCTGCTGACAAGTAAGTTGGCTGAAGTTTTTAACAGCTTCAAATGCTTGCTCAATTTCCGCTCTGTACTGAGATATTACACGTGATGGATGACCTAATGAATATTAAAAAACCTTTAGTGGAATAAGTTTATATCTAATAAATAATTAATTTCTCAACAGTTTTCTTACAAAGTGAACAGTGTTTCTACAAAGTGTCTTTTCATGTTTTATATTAATTAAAATTAAAATAATACTGTTGTTATGAAAAGTTGTTCTTATAAGAAAAAAAGCTTAAACTGGCTTGAATTTAGTTTTTCATTTAGCGTTTTGCGATCAGGAATTATGAGTTTAACATTGAATTGGTCAAAATCTACACTCATTGAAAACCCTCGATCAACCATTGCACTTTAAAAAATTGACACTGTAATCATTTGTATTTATTATTTATTTGAATAGTTAGTTCAAGTAATTCTACTAAAAAAACAGAACCAAAAAAGCTGAATATTTAAATTTATTAAAGAACACTGGAAAAAAACAAGAAATTTTTTAAACATTTTTTCTACATTGTATATATAGTAAAAGCATTTTTACAATATTTTTACAAACTTAAACAGGTTAATTAGTAATATTGGGGGGAGGGGGGTTTGTTTTTTGTCCTGGGCCCGTGTTTTTTCCGGGGGGTTTTCTTGGGGGGGTGTTTGGGGGGGGCTTTGCGCCTTCTCTTCTTTTTTTTTTGTGTTTTTTTCTTTTTTTATTTATTGTTGTAATATTATGTTTTAATTAGAAATGTGAGCCCTCACGCCCCTTTAAGCGTTTAACAGAAAAGAGGAGGAATTTCTAAAATAAGGAGAAAGGGTGGAACAGGGCGATTTTTTTTAAACTGGGGATCCAAAAAGTAACAAAAAGAAAAAAGCTAAAAAATAAAAAATAAATAAAAATAGGTGTTAAATAGTTTAAATTCTGCTAAAGTACGTAGATTAAAATTGCAAAAATATACCAAAAATATGTTAAAAATGGTAAAAAATTTTCAGTTTTTATTTATTTGCTGCAATAACAGGGGATAACAGGTATTAATAAATAAAACAGTACATAACAAGATTACTGAAAGCCTTGTTTTATACAGTCGATTCCTATTTTGAAAGTTTGCACCTGAAATTATGGTTTCTTAGTGTTGTTTAAAAAAACTTACTAACAGTTTCATCATTGCTAACATCCTGCCTAATTGTTTGAGCTAAATGTTCTTTTTTCACAATATGTCAATCAGAGGCACTTCCACCCCATGCAGAAAAAAATTCATAAGACCAGATGGATTAATACCCACAATAAACTCAAAAACCACACAAAATATAGTGATAATATAATGAAGTGATAATTAAAGCAGAATATATGTAAGATCTTAAAAGAAAGAGAATAAGTAACATCTACTGCTTTCTAGTTTTCCGAATATATTGAATCCTTCCAAAAACTGAAAAGAAATTCTTCTTTAACAAATTTTTGATATATATGAACAAGGGGGAGGGTTAGGCTTTAGACACAAAATAGGCCCGATTGACGGCCTATTAAGAACCTGATGGAAAATGACACGCGGATGCAGGCCTAAATGCGTTATATGTTAATTTTTATGTCTTATCACACCTAGGATTGTGAAAAAAAACCAGTAAGGTGTGCGTGTGATCCAGTTTACCTGATAGTAGGTTGGTACCATAAATTCTCAGAAAATGAATTAACAAAAAGTAAGAGTAAGGCGTCGGTGTGGCCAAGTTTACTCTGTAGTATCTCAAATTTTGGGAAAATGTATCCACAAAAGTAAAAATTAAAGGTCTTTCTAAAACTCACATTCTTATTCTAATTTTTCAAGTTGAAATCTTGTCATTTTTAGATTTTTAGTCCTTGGTAACAAATTTCAGGGGTAAACAATGCCAAGTTTTTTATGTGTTTGTATTTTTTACAGTTACTATTGAAAAGTTTGATTTATAGTTATTCCCTTCTTTAAATAGCTTTCTAGTTTCTAAAAGATGGTAAATTAACTCACTTTGTACATTTTTATCTATTTTTATTTAATAAATTGGATTACTTATACACCACTGTTAGCAAAATCATTATTAAAATAGGGTTAGAAGTCAAAAACAATAATTTTTGTTACAAATTTGTTTTTAGCAAAAGCATTATTAAAAAATTGTAAGAAGTCAAAAATATTAATTCTAAATTCAAATCTTGTTTTTTTTTATTGTAAGGCACTGTTTTAACAATTTTTATCCATCTACTCAAATTTATGCTTTCTCTTACAATACAAATCAAAAAATCGTATGCAAATTTAGGAGCACTGCCTACATACCATTTCTTTTCTGCTGTGAGCTGTTCGGCAAATGTTGGCCATAACCGCGGTGGCGATGAAAACCCTGGCCTTGCTCAGGTCTCCCAACACTAGAGATACAAGATAAATAGTGAAAATGTCAACAATTGACACCATAGGATGTACCAGAACAACCTGCCTATCTGAATATAAAATATCTAGTTGTTACCACCATGACAAACCTAGCTAGAATCGCCATAAAATACTTAAAATGGTGACTTTTTTATTTTACCCACTCTGGATTTCAAACTGGTCTACTCCGGGTCAACCCCCTCTAAAAAGCTAGGGTGGTATGGACTCCCCCCCCCACCTCCCGCCTCCCGCCTTTTATTTAGTGAAGCCGAAAAGGAATTTTATATTCATTTCAGTATTTCTATTCTTTTATACTTACCTGTTAATTTGTTATTATAAACCAAATATTATACATATTTTAATTTTAGTGCTTTTGAGAAAATTTAAGCATTACATCCTTCCTGAATTTTATAATACCTAATATTATAAACTAAATAGAAAATTCACAACACAATAAGAATCTCATCGATGTTGTTGATTCCATTTCTTGGGAAAATGGTCATAAAAAATTTCAATACATAAATTAAGCTTACAGCTTTATGGGCATTTTATTAGTCAAATATTCATGGGCAAATATTTTTTTGCAGACCACTTATTTCGTTTGCATAAAAAGCAACAAAAAATGACCCATTTTTATTTCTTTCTTGTCTTTTTGTGTAAAATTCTAAACATCACAACAGTTCATAAATTTAAAATTAATGTCAAAAGATTATAAGGTTTAAAGCGTGAGAAGTCAAAAAAATGAAAATCCGAAGATGCGCTTTTTGTAAAATGTTTTGGATGCTAATGTCAACAAACATAAAGCCAAAAAATATTAAAAAATGAAACTCACCACAGAGAGAAGCATAATAATTTTTCGCCCAAACGTATCTATATGTATCTATATATCTATATTGCAGGAAACAAAACAAAGACCCTAGGATGCCTAAATTGTGTTTAGTTTAGAAAACATTTTAAAATAACGAAATGTATATTAAAACTTTTATCTGGTAAGTTAGATGTAGAACCAAAAATTAATTATCTACTTTTATAAATATATAAAATAATTCTAAGTTTATAAATATTTCAAAAAATCAATCCAACAAAAACAACATTTTAGCTAAAAATTGCGCAGTTTTTAAGTTATATACAACATAAAAAATATTATATAAAAAAATCCAAAACTTATAACTAGCCTTGAAAAATGCTCTAAGAATAGAGCAGGAAAAAGGGGCGATTTTTCCCCGGGCGTATGTTTAGACAGAAAAGATGTGGACTAGTCTGAGATGGACATTATGTGGACTATAGAAAATTTGCATTCGGTTTGGGCAGCTGCTCACTAAATAAAAATTTCTGCGATATGATAATGATTTGTTTATACATTGATCTAATCACACAACACTTTTGCATTTTGCATTTTTTTTAGTTTGATGAAATGTCAATTGAAAAAATTATACTCACAGCAATCTTTGACAAGCGCGAAATCGCCACTTTTTCAATTTGAAGGTTATATTTGTATGTGTAAGAAACAACTATAAATTTGAAAAAGTGGCGATTTCGCGCTTGTCAAAGATTGCTGTGAGTATAATTTTTTCAATTGACATTTCATCAAACTAAAAAAAATGCAAAGTGCTGTGTGATTAGATCAATGTATAAACGAATCATTATCATATCGCAGAAATTTTTATTTAGTGAGCAGCTGGCCAAACCAAATGCAAATTTTCTATAGTCCACATAATGTCCATCTCAGACTAGTCCACATCTTTTCTGTCTAAACATACGCCCGGGGAAAAATCGCCCCTTTTTCCTGCTCTATTCTTAGAGCATTTTTCAAGGCTAGTCTACCACTTTTTTAAATTAAATTAAAAAATAGCCAAATACACTATAGTTTTAGCTGCGCAATGACATATGTTTATAATCATTCCATTGCCGAGATATACTTTTTTAAATAAAAAATAACAAGAAGAAGATGATGAATTTATATTACAAAATATACCCTCGTTGTTTAATTATAGTTAGTGCGGTGCAGTGGCGCTCCAGACAAAGTTTACCTACGTTCTCTAAATAGAGTTGGCGCGATGACGTGCGCCAATGATTGCAATTATAATTCTAAAGTAAAAATAATAATAATAAGAAGATGATGAACATGAATTACAAAATTTACTGACGTTCTCTAAGTATAGGCACCTTGCACTGGAACTCTGTTTATACATAAAGTATGCAATATATATAAGCGTCACCATAATGGATAATTACTGTATCTCCTACTTATCTTTCATAGTATGCAGATCAACTGATCGAAATTTCGCGCTCTTTTGGTCCGTTGATCTGCATACTATGAAAGATATGTTGTAGTACAGTAATTATCCATTATGGTGACGCTTATGTATATAGCATACTTCATGTATAAACAGAGTTCCAGTGCAAGGTGCCTATAGTTGGCGCGGTGCGGTGGGTTAAATTGCATTGTGGCACCCCCGCACCACCCATAATTACCTACCGATACCGGTAGAAATAAAAAAAAAGAAAAAAAGGAAAAAAAGGAAAAAAAGAAGGTAAAAAGGGACCAAAAAAGCAAAAATAAGGTAAAAATAGGTCTAAAATGGCTTAAAATACATTAAATGGCTTAAATAGGCTAAAAACTGCAAAAACTTGCGTTGATGACGTCATCATAGGTCAAAAATGGCGTCATAATATTGGGATACTTTTTTTCCTTTTTTGACGCGGGGCAATAAGATGGGGGGCAAATCCTCCAATAAAGGGGGGGGGGTGCACAGGTTTTCCAGACCATTTCCAGAGCGTGCCATTTCCAGACCGTGAATATTTTAGCCAATAAAAAGCTTAAAAATGTAATAAAAAGGGCTTTTTGACCTAAAATTAGCGTTTTTAACCTATTTTTCCTTTAAAATCGAAAAACAATATGGGTAAAATGCACTCCAAAAAAGAACGATATAGATATTTTACATTTCTCGGATTTTAACCCCCCCCCCCCAATTTGAGGTTTAACCCCCCTATTCCGGACCAACTTGCCCATGTATGCATCCCCCCAAAAAAAAACATTCGGTGTTAGGAGCATTCCTTGCCGCTCTTCCAACAGCTGTTTCGCTTCCATTTGCGCCAGCTCACTCGCGATCTTCTGATTGTTTTCCCAATGGCCGACAAATATTAAATTTGTTGTTTTCAAAGACTACAAATTTAAATTTTTAAATTAGTTTTTTAAACTACAAAATAGTTTTTTAAAAAATTCCACTTTGCTTTGCTAGGAGGTCAAGTTTCATAATAAACATATTTATATCTCATTGTTATTGACAAGAAATTGTATTCAGCGTAATTGAATTATTCCAGGAAGGTGGGAGGAGTGGGAGGGGTGGGCGGAGCTTCCCCCAAGGTGTTTTGACGAAGTCCGCATCCTCACCCCCTTAAAATGAAATCCCTCTTACATCCCTGGATTTAGTAAATTTTGACTTGAAGACTTGTTTTTATTTTACTCTTGAAAAAGTTATTTAAGGTGAGTTTATGATAATAGGAGGTATGTTCGAAACATTCCTTTGGTTTTGTTTCAAAATTTATAGTGGTCAAAAAAGTATTCAGTAAATCAATAAATTCGAGTAGAAACTATGTTTTAACAATAACAAAAATCTGGATAACTTTAAAATGGATGAAATAAATTAAAAATAAAATAATGATAATGTGACATGGACCATCCAAAAATGGACAACACTCTCGTTTGGGCTTTTTAAAAATTTGATTTAAGTAAGTTTAATGATATTTATTTATTCCAAGTCCAAGCAAAACCTAAAAATAAGGTAAATTTTATTATAATGCAGTTTTTTTTTAAAATGGTTTAAAAAAAATCGAATTTGTTCCACAATTGAATTTTGGCATGAAACAAAGTCATACAAACTTCATGGCTCTAAGTAAAAACTATATTAGAATTGACATCCTCTTACAAATCTAAATTTTAATTAAAGTCGTCATAAAAATTTTTCTTAATGGCGTTAAATGCACACAATTAGTTACCATAATTAGTATTTTAATACTTTTTTAAAAAGCTAAAAAATGGGATATCCAGGTCCGAAAGGACCTAACGAATGAACTAGCATTTATCGTATATTATCCTCTAACTTAACAAATTTTTTTGACACGTGGGAGACTTTTACGGAAAACTTTCTGCAGCACTTTTCATATATTTTTTTACTTTTTTTTGTACGTCATTCAAGATTATTGGTTGGTGGCAGCCTAGCCTACCTACCGGATTTTGGAAGTTGGTGAGCAAGCATATAAGGAAAAAAAATTTTGATATGATAAGCAAAACAGTTTTGAAAAACTTCTCCATTTTGTTTTCAAGATAAACAAAACTTTAAATTTTGAAAATTTTTGATCAATTTTTACGTTTTGTTCAACTGAAATGAAAAAATTTTTTATCATTATAAAGTGTTGATTGATTTTAAAAATCGGTCAGATTTGACTAAAATTAAGGTTTTTATTATGACACACTTTTGTTGGATCAAGTATCCAAGGTTTGAAAAAAAATATTAATTTTTATAACAATTTCGAGATTGAAAAAACTCTGCTTTATAAAAACATTACGACTTAACGTCAAAACATTTGTTTCTTTCTTTTTGAAACAAAACAGACCACCATAAATTTATTATCGGGTAGTGCATTTAATTTCGGCACTTTTCCCAATTGGGCATTTTTGATTTTGGACTATATCTTTGGTAATCCTGGACGGAATACGACGTTTGATAGCTCAAATGAGAGCTAATCATATGTAGATGACTGTCGTGAGCTTTTTATTTGTTATGTTATGATATTTTCATGTGAAATTATGTGATTTATAAAAAATAAATTTGTTACTCGTTTTTAGAACATGGGCATTTCATAATTACGCAATAAATTGGTTTAAAAATTAAACTGTCCTGGTAAAATTTAGTCTATTTTCCAAATTTTTAGTCCCCGTGGTTCTACGTTGCGTCTGTGGTGAGCAATCGTTATAAAATAAAATAGTGTAATTTCGGCACACATATTGCTGTAGGTAAAAACGGATTGAATTAAGTGGTCGGATGTTAAATTGTAGTTGTAAATAGTTAAAAAACAACGTTGAAATGTGTAGGGGTCATAGCACTGCACTTAAACTCGATTAAATGGGTCCTTTTAAAAAGTGCCAAAATTAAATGCACTTTTTCCCAAATTTTGCTCATTTTGATGCCATTTGGCATTTTAGCTGTAGCTTTTTTCCAGTTACACGTTGAACAACAAGTAGAAGCTTAAATTAAAGAAAACTGTCTGGAGATAATGATAGGCTTTTAAATTTTTGAAAATGATTTTTTTTTTGACTGAGAAACAATCGATTGTTTGTAAAGTGCCGAAATTAAATGCACATATTCAATTTCGGAAATTTTCTATTTTTTTAAAAACTGATTTAATTAAGTAAAAAAAATACTTTCGTACAGTGAAACTTTCGTGACGCAACGCAGTATCGTGAAAGCTTCAAAATGAGCTATCAAACATGAAAATCGGGCCATACAGTAAAAAGTTACATTGGAAAAACAAAAAAGTGCCGAAATTAAATGCACTACCCTCTATCACAAAAAATGCAAAAATACTATCAAATTTATTTAAAAAATACAAAATACATGAATTCTAAGCAATTACCCGCTTGCTAAACTCCTCCTTGCCACACAGTTCCGATATTTTTAAGATAAATATACAAGTCACAACCCCTGCTCGTAATTCACGCTGTCAGTTTCAGCGATTGGTAATGCAGGGGGAATATATCAGCCAAGAAGAAAATTAGCGGTAATATACTCTGCACTGATTGGTCCATGCTCCAAAGAAAAAAATCAGCCGGGATATCTTTCATTGTGCAATTTACAAAAAAAATAGGCGGAGCCATGTAATTGGCAAATTACAATGGCGTTTAAAAAACAGGCCCCAGCTCTACTTTGTATTTTCTAATATTACATGGTTCTTTTACTAATAAATGTTCAGTGTCAAATCACTGGTACTGTTAGTTAAATATAACAAGCAAGGTATTGCACTGTCAATTATGTACCAAAACAGTTTATAATAGACCCTAAAAGTAGGGCAGTAACATTTCCATTTACATTTCCATGATCTATGTCAATGAAATTTCAGGTGTATTTGTCCTTTTAATGCAAAACTACAGCTGATTTTTTCACGCGACGGCGCATTATTGAACAGGGCTTCATGTCTTGGAAAAACTAATAATTCCAATCATAAACCATCATCTATTAGATATATTTGCAAAGTTTCATTTTTTGCTAGTCTTTTTAATCTAGTTATGGCTGTTTTTTCCACTTAACGGCGCTTCACGCCGCGGTAAAAATAACATTAATCAATGGTTTCTATCAGTATTTATTACAAATTTCCACCAAATTTCATGTTTATTAGTCTATTTAATCTAAAGTTATAGCTGATTTTTTGGTTAAGTAATATTATTTACCCAAATTCATCTATTTAATCACTGGGCGAGCCACCTTCAAGAAGTTAATTGAGCTTTCGTCAAAACGATTTCACTCAACACCGACTAATACCAAGCCCACTTTTAATGGGAAGCTTGGCTCAATTGGGTGCTTACCTTATTATGAAAAACCGCAATCCATAGAATTCCGTGAGTGTCTTGAAGTTAATTTTTTATCATCAACTGTCCTACGCTGTAAAACTGTACCGTTTCACCGCTTGTGAAGAAAAATCGGTTTTAAAGTGCAGGGAACATTTCAGATGCAGAAAATAAAACATTTACAGAATTTTGTCAATTACCTTCATTTATAGAATTTCACGTCATTTAACGTGGGACTATACAGTTGTAAAATTTTTATCTGCGGTTTAAATAATTTAAAATGAAACCTTTAGCGAAAAATGTGTTTTCTGAAAAAAAACGCAATTACAAGTTTATAGCAAGGCTTAAAAATTTTAGTATTTAAAATAGTAAAGTAAACAAATATCAAGTTTCGTTTTGGTAACCGCAGAAACGGAAAATAAATAATTTGCAAAAATAAAACCTTTCAAACTTAATTTTTAAAGTTTATACAATACAACATTTTTTGTCAAAAAAAAGTTTATATTTCTCGAAACTGAGCCAAACTCTTTCAAGGCTTTCATTTAAAAGAAGGCTGAGACTTGTTGCCGTAAAAACCGTCTTGTCGACAGCAAAAATTATCTAACTTCTTAAAATTATTTTTAAATGCGGTTAAACATTAACTCGATAAAAATATAGTAGCTGTCGGCTGTGGCTGCTGTCGTCACGGTTTTTTAAACTTGGCCTTATTCATTGTTGCCGAAAGGCTTTAAGTGTGCGGTCGGTAGATTTTATCTTTCAAATTATTATTTTGATCAATAAATTGATAACAAGAACCTAAACATAAAATTGTCTTTGAAAAAACTTGCTTGAAATTTTTTCTTCTTTTCAATCAGCTAAATTTTATTTCTGATCAATCAGTAACGAAGGAATGAATAACGATTCTAAGATATGACCGTTTAAATAATAATAAAAAGAAGACGATGATGAACGTGAATTACAAAATTTACCCACGTTTTCTAATAATGGTAAACGCGACGACGCTGCGGAGCTAAAATGCCCCGTGGCGTCCCCGCACCACCCACGATAACATATTCTAAAGCTTTTTCTATATATTTTAAAAAATAACATTTATTTTTATTTATTTATTTTTTCATCTAAACGTGCGGTAGTATGGTAGAAGGAGATACCGAAAGAACTGGACTTGATGCAGGAGAAGTACCCGTAAATCAAAAAAATCCACGCAGAAATAGGTAATGTTGGTAACTTCATTCTTTTTTCGTCATAACATAGTCCAGTACACTATGCTGAAAACTACAAATTAAATAAAGAGAGCGAAAAATAATTTGTCTTTCAAGGAGCCTTTTGCATTAGATACCATTTTAATTGTAAACGATAAACTTTTACTTTTAGTGATCCTCAAAATGATACAATTTTGTAGTTTCCTATTTATTTATTTTTAAATGTTGATTTTGAAATGTAAAATTGATAAATACATTTTTTGGATGCTGATTTTGAAAATATAAATAAAAATTTTCGAAAACTAGAAGAATCAAAACAGCTCCATACAATTTTTTTTACAATTTATACCATTTTTTTCACAACTAATGTTTTTCTATATAGGTTGTTTAAGGGCTTAGTAAATCTATAGACCTTGGCGCTTCGGCATTTTTCAAGTATAACCCAATTTTCCGGTCACCGGAAAGAAAATACAGGATGAACTACTCTAAACATGGACGAACTACTTATTTAAAACCGTTATTTTTCAAAAACAACCTAAATTAAATTAATATTATTTTTTTAATAAATCTTAGACAAAATGATAAATTTTAAAAAAATATCATGATAAAACTCATAAACGACCTGAATCCTGGACTAAAGGCCTTAGTTTTCCTAAGCAACCTAAGCAAAATCTAAAAATCAAACAAAGCATTAAATTTAGCTTGATTTTAAGGTTTTGCCTAGGTTGCTTAGGGAAATTAAGGTCTAAAGTCCACAATAAATGTTATTTGTGAGTTTTATCACGATAATTTACTTGAAAAATAACAGTTTTAAACAATCCATCTTTCCGGTGACCGGAAAATTGGGTTATACTTGAAGAATGCCGGCGCTTCTTGACCTTTTAAGGATGAGTCCTAAATCATGGACTTCTTCCATCTTTATGGACATAATAATTAAACTTAGGAAAATTTTAATTAGGTACTTTTGGAAAGTTTGAAGCAACCTAAAAACAGAATATAAATATGTTTTTATATGTTATAAAAAGATTATAAATGTTTTTTTAGATAATGATTTCAAAAATTGCCCTAAAATTTTCTGAAATAAGCTGTTTTTAAGATAAATTTTAAAAAAATTTTTAATAGGTTTTTTGAATGTCCTAATTCAAGTTTTTTTGAGTTTTTTTTTCTTTCAGTTTTTCACCGATTTATTGTTCCTAAGCCTAACCAAAACCTAAAAATCAAACAAAATTGTAATATAATTGGTTTTTATTAAAATAAGTTGTTTTTCAAAAATTTTAATTTTTTCACAACTAAAATTTGGTGGGTATTTGAACGGTTACTATAAAAAATAGGTAGTTACCATGAAAAAATAAAAGTATGTTTTTAACTGCTAGATACTTGGTAATACAAAAAAATAATATTAATTTGATTAAAGGCTTAATAAAAAAAATGTTCATATAATAACATAAATTGTACATGCAAAAAAAGACAATTTTTGGGTACAAATTGGCTCATAACTTTGTTTCAGACGCCGGGGAAAAAATCTCCCCGTTTTCCTGCTCTATTCTTAGAGCATTTTTCAAGGCTAGTTTAAAATATTTTAATATGAAAAGATTTCGTTTTGAAATAGTTTTGTCAATTGTACCCAGTTTTGATTTCAGTTTTTTTACCACGTTTTGCTTTACTGATCAAAACATACTCCCTGTATAAAAGTATTTTCACTCCTGCTCTATTTGTAAAGCATTCTTTAAAACTAACATAAATAGTTTGCTCTATTTGTAAAGCATTTTTTAAAAGTAACATAAATGGTTTGCGATTAATTATATGCTTTAAACAAGAATATACTGCTAATAATTATATGCAAAAATGTACATATTATGTAAATAAAATAATAATTTAGGTTTAAAAAAATCGAAATATCAAAATAAAAATTTGTTTTGCTTAGAAAAAAAAACTTTTGTGTAATAAAAAATAAGTTTTTCTACTCGCAAAGTGCTTAAATTTTAAAATGTGACTAATAATCACCTAAACAATTAATTAACAGTAAAAACTTTAATTTTTATTTGAAAAAATGACCAAAATTAAAAATTCTGCTAAATTTTTTGCCTGCCCCGGCCCAGGTCCCGGCCGGGGCAAAAATATCTACCCTGGTCCCGGCCCGGGCCCTGGCCCCGGCAAATCCAAATTTCTCTACCCCGGCCCCAGCCCCGGCATAAGCGAAAATCCTGCCCCAGTCGATCCCTACTTGTACCGATAAATTTTAAGCCTAAGTCTAAGCCCAAACTTTAGACTAAGCCTTAGCCAAACCTAAACCTTTAATATGGTACTTTACATAATAATATTAATAGTAATAAACCCGCTAACTTTTAAACCACCTCCAAACCGGGTTTAAAAATTGGTGGGTAAATCGTTATTAATCCAAATTAGTAACGATTTAATGAACGATTAAGTTTTAATCTCACATTAAATCCATTGGAAGAGAGTATCCCATCGATACTGCTAGTATGATCAAAAATATATAATATACCGAAAAATGTGCAACTCCTATATAAAAAAAGTACAGAAAAGGTGGCCTTTATAATGAGTCTCTCCATTTAAATGACAGTCTCCACTATAATGGCATAGTAGCCACTTTAATTCGGCGAGTTAAAATGGAGAGGAATCTATTATAATAGCCATTTATTGATTTCACTTCGTATATACTCACAAGTCTAAAACTGTCCGGGCCGCACGAGTTTCTGCGTGTTGGACAGAATTAAGCCAACACGCAGAAACTCGTGCGGCCCGGACAGTATTAGACATGTGAGTATATATGAAGTGAAATTAAGTCAATAAATGGCTATTATAATAGCTTCCTCTCCATTTTAACTCGCCGAATTAAAATGGCTACTATGCCATTATAGTGGAGAGTGTCATTTAAATGGAGAGGCTCATTATAAAGGCCACCTTTTCTGTACTTTTTTATATAGGAGTTGCACATTTTTCGGTATATTATATATTTTTGGTATGATTACCGTTTGGCGAAAACCACTAATCTCAGATTATCTTGAAGTTATGACCCCTGATTTGCTTTTAGTAATTAGTATCAAGCTTTTCAGCCGTATTTTTTAGCCTTAAAAAATGCTCTAAGAATAGAACAGGAAAAAAGGGCGATTTCTCCCTGGGCGTCTGTTTATACAGAAAAGATGTGATCTAGTCTGAGATGGACATGATGTGTATCATTAGAAATTTGTATTTAATTTCGCCAGCTGCCCACTGAATAAAAATTTCTACCGTATGATAATAATTAGTTTATATGTTGAACTAGTTACACAGCACTGTTGCATTTTTTAGTCTGATGAAATGACAATTGAAAAAATAATACTCCCAACAATTATATATATTCTTTTACTACTATTTCTTTGGTCTTTTTATACTATCTAACTATCACATTATTCTTTAGTCTACCTTAGTTTACAATTTTTATTATTTTTTTTTTGGTTATTTCCTTTTCATTATTTATTATTATTATATATTATTCTCATACAAAATGTAAAACTCACATCTGCTCCCTAAAATCCTCTGATAGGGGTCATAACTTCAAGATAATCTGAGATTAGTGGTTTTCGCCAAACGGTAATCATACCAAAAATATATAATATACCGAAAAATGTGCTACTCCTATATAAAAAAGTACAGAAAAGGTGGCCTTTATAATGAGCCTCTCCATTTAAATGACACTCTCCATTATAATGGCATAGTAGCCATTTTAATTAGGCGGAGTTAAAATGGAGAGGAAGCCTTCATAATAGACGTTTATTGACTTGAATTTCACTTCATATTTACTCACGTTTTCTAATAATGGTAACGCGCCGCACGAGTTTCTGCGTGTTGGCTTAATTCTGTCCAAAATGCAGAAACTCGTGGCGTCCCCGACACCCTTTGTGAGTATATACGAAGTGAAATCAATAAATGGCTATTCTAATAGATTCCTCTCCATTTAACTCGCCGAATTAAATAATTACTATGCCATTATAGTGGAGACTTTTGCATTTAAATGTAAAAAATCTTGGTAAAGGCCACCTTTTCTGTCTTTTTTTAAAAAATAGCATTTGCACATTTTTCGGTATATTATTTATTTTTGATCATACTAGCAGTATCGATGGGATACTCTCTTCCAATGGATTTAATGTGAGATTAAAACTTAATCGTTCATTAAATCGTTTTCTAATTTGGATTAATAACGATTTACCTACCAATTTTTAAACCCGGTTTGGAGGTGGTTTAAAAGTTAGCGGGTTTATTACTATTAATATTATTATGTAAAGTACCATATTAAAGGTTTAGGTTTGGCTAAGGCTTAGGCTTAGTATAAAGTTTGGGCTTAGACTTAGGCTTAAAATTTATCGGTACAAGTAGGGATCGACTGGGGCAGGATTTTCGCTTATGCCGGGGCCGGGGCTGGGGCCGGGGTAGAGAAATTTGGATTTGCCGGGGCCAGGGCCCGGGCCGGGACCGGGGTAGAAATTTTTGCCCCGGCCGGGACCTGGACCGGGGCAGGCAAAAATTTAGCAGAATTTTTAATTTTGGTCATTTTTTCAAATAAAAATTAAAGTTTTTACTGTTAATTATTTGTTTAGGTGATTATTAGTCACATTTTAAAATTTAAGCACTTTGCGAGTAGAAAAACTTATTTTTTATTACACAAAAGTTTTTTTTTTCTAAGCAAAACAAATTTTTATTTTGATATTTCGATTTTTTTAAACCTAAATTATTATTTTATTTACATAATATGTACATTCTTGCATATAATTATTAGCAGTATATTCTTGTTTAAAGCATATAATTAATCGCAAACCATTTATGTTAATTTTAAAAAATGCTTTACAAATAGAGCAAACTATTTATGTTAGTTTTAAAGAATGCTTTACAAATAGTGCAGGGGTGAAAATACTTTTATGCAGGGAGTATGTTTTGATCAGTAAAGCAAAACGTGGTAAAAAAACTGAAATCAAAACTGGGTACAATTGACAAAACTATTTCAAAACGAAATCTTTTCATATTAAAATATTTTAAACTAGCCTTGAAAAATGCTCTAAGAATAGAGCAGGAAAACGGGGCGATTTTTCCCCCGGCGTCTGAAACAAAGTTATGAGCCAATTTGTACCCAAAAATTGTCTTTTTTTGCATGTACAATTTATGTTATTATATAAACATTTTTTTATTAAGCCTTTAATCAAATTAATATTGTTTTTTTGTATTACCAAGTATCTAGCAGTTAAAAACATACTTTTATTTTTTCATGGTAACTAACTATTTTTTATAGTAACCGTTCAAATACCCACCAAATTTTAGTTGTAAAAAAATTTACATTTTTAAAAAACAACTTAATTTAATAAAAACCAATTATATTACAATTTTGCTTAATTTTTAGGTTTTGGTTAGGCTTAGGAACAATAAATCGGTGAAAAACTTCAAAAAAACTCAAAAAAACTTGAATTAGGACATTCAAAAAACCTATTAAAATTTTTTTTAAAATTTATCTTAAAAACAGCTTATTTCAGAAAATTTTAGGGCAATTTTTGAAATCATTATCTAAAAAAACATTTATATTCTTTTTATAACATATAAAAACATATTTATATTCTGTTTTTAAGTTGCTTCAAACTTTCCAAAAAGTACCTAATTAAAATTTTCCTAAGTTTAATTATTATGTCCATAAAGATGGAAGAAGTCCATGACTTAGGACTCATCCTTAAAAGGTCAAGAAGCGCCGGCATTCTTCAAGTATAACCCAATTTTCCGGTCACCGGAAAGATGGATTGTTTAAAACTGTTATTTTTCAAGTAAATTATCGTGATAAAACTCACAAATAACATTTATCGTGGACTTTAGACCTTAATTTCTCTAAGCAACCTAAGCAAAACCTTAAAATCAAGCTAAATTTAATGCTTTGTTTGATTTTTAGATTTTGCTTAGGTTGCTTAGGAAAACTAAGGCCTTTAGTCCAGGATTCAGGTCGTTTATGAGTTTTATCATGATATTTTTTTAAAATTTATCATTTTGTCTAAGTTTTATTAAAAAAATAATATTAATTTAATTGGTTGTTTTTGAAAAATAACGGTTTTAAATAAGTAGTTCGTCCATGTTTAGAGTAGTCCATCCTGTATTTTCTTTCCGGTGACCGAAAAATTGGGTTATACTTGAAAAATGCCGAAGCGCCAAGGTCTATAGATTTACTAAGCCCTCAAACAACCTATATAGAAAAACATTAGTTGTGAAAAAAATGGTATAAATTGTAAAAAAAATTGTATGGAGCTGTTTTGATTCTTCTAGTTTTCGAAAATTTTATTTATATTTTCAAAATCAGCATCCAAAAAATGTATTTATCAATTTTACATTTCAAAATCAACATTTAAAAATAAATAAATAAATAGGGAACTACAAAATTGTATCATTTTGAGGATCACTAAAAGTAAAAGTTTATCGTTTACAATTAAAATGGTATCTAATGCAAAAGGCTCCTTGAAAGACAAATTATTTTTTGCTCTCTCTATTTAATTTGTAGTTTTCAGCATAGTGTACTGGACTATGTTATGACGAAAAAAGAATGAAGTTACCAACATTACCTATTTCTGCGTGTATTTTTTTGATTTACGGGTACTTCCCCTGCATCAAGTCCAGTTCTTTCGGTATCTCCTTCTACCATACTACCGCACGTTTAGATGAAAAAATAAATAAATAAAAATAAATGTTATTTTTTAAAATATATAGAAAAAGCTTTAGAATATGTTATCGTGGGTGGTGCGGGGACGCCACGGGGCATTTTAGCCCCGCAGCGTCGTCGCGTTTACCATTATTAGAAAACGTGGGTAAATTTTGTAATTCACGTTCATCATCGTCTTCTTTTTATTATTATTTAAACGGTCATATCTTAGAATCGTTATTCATTCCTTCGTTACTGATTGATCAGAAATAAAATTTAGCTGATTGAAAAGAAGAAAAAATTTCAAGCAAGTTTTTTCAAAGACAATTTTATGTTTAGGTTCTTGTTATCAATTTATTGATCAAAATAATAATTTGAAAGATAAAATCTACCGACCGCACACTTAAAGCCTTTCGGCTACAATGAATAAGGCCAAGTTTAAAAAACCGTGACGACAGCAACCACAGCCGACAGCTACTATATTTTTATCGAGTTAATGTTTAACCGCATTTAAAAATAATTTTAAGAAGTTAGACAATTTTGCTGCCGTCAAGACGGTTTTTACGGCAACAAGTCTCAGTTTTCTTTTAAATGAAAGCCTTGAAAGAGTTTGGCTCAGTTTCGAGAAATATAAACTTTTTTTTGACAAAAAATGTTGTATTGTATAAACTTTAAAAATTAAGTTTGAAAAGGTTTTATTTTTGCAAATTATTTATTTTTCCGTTTCTGCGGTTACCAAAACGAAACTTGATATTTGTTTACTTTACTATTTTAAATACTAAAATTTTTAAGCCTTGCTATAAACTTGTAATTGAGTTTTTTTTCAGAAAACACATTTTTCGCTAAAGGTTTCATTTTAAATTATTTAAACCGCAGATAAAAATTTTACAACTGAGCAATACGTAACTGAACGAATAACATA
>JASAMX010003593.1:0-34904 GCA_030248175.1 Microlaimidae sp. YZB2_3 | reverse complement strand
AATTTCGACTTCTGTCTAAGCCTAATTAGTCAAATTTTTTGTTGAATATCTTAAAATATTATAATACTCAAAAGTATAATAATTCAAAAATAAAAATTGTGTGTAAATAAACTCGGTAATTCCCTTTTTATTGGTTTACTACTTGAACGCTTTGCAATAAAAACTGTCCGGACAAGACTACCTTCTCCCTGCCTCAGATCATCATTGACTACGTGTCCGCTAATACTATTCGCAAATAGAGTTGACCAATAAAACTCCGCACCATATAGCATCATATTTTTTGAAACATCGTCACAATGGTAGCTGTTACAATATAAAATTTTTACTGTAAAATAATATTTTTTTGTACAAAATCGTTGAGCAGGAATTAAGTGACCCTGCCACCCCTCTCGCATTGGTCCATTTGCTCGATGGACCTTCCATTATTATTAGTGTGAAACCAAAACACCCGGCAAAAAATAATGAATTAAAATAATAGCAAGCTAACCTGTGCGGTGCCCGGAAATTTTGTCTTCTACATCTTGTTTTTGAAAAATTGTTCTTTTGGATGAGATCGAAGACTTTTAAAAATCCACCCCAATGAAGAAATTGCTTAGGTTTATTTTTTTTTTTGAATAAATCATTAATAAAAAAAAAGTTGATCTATGCAATAAAAAATTTGCTTTATTTTTGGCTTTTGCTTAGGTAAAAAAGGTTTTCAATTACATTGTTTCTAGTCAAAAAAATACGAGAATTTTTGAAAAGTGCGTTCACAAAATCGCATTTCAAAAGAGGAGTTTTCCGAATATGGTAGATGTTTAAAAATGCAGGTTTCAAGGATTAATTCTATCAATTGCCACGTGGTTTTTTTTGTTTCTCTCCATAAAAATGAGCTTATTTTTGTCTAATATTAGGACAAGTGCAATTATAGGTGAGAACGGTTGGGGAAATAGGGGCCGGGCGCGGTGGCTCACGCCTGTAATCGCACTTTGGAATTTAAGAGGCTCAGGGCAGATTTTCTTGAACATGTGTGAATTTTAAGTCAAAAAAGGGGCCAAAATGGGATCTGGCGCTACAAACAGTTTTAAAAATGATTTAATAATAATTGTTCTTTTTATAATAAAGACTACATTTTATTGAATAAACACATTTCCAGGTGTGAAACTGTAAAACCATAATATGTGTTAAAATTTTATGTTTTTTGGAAGAAAATTTATATAAAAAAAGTACCTAAAATTTTTTTGAGGGGTTAAAAAAGCATTTCCAAAACATTACAACTGAAAAAATGAGTACACTGGAATTACAGCTGAGTATCTACAAACTTTTTTTTTAATTACTTTTGAACCTTTAAAATCTTTAATACCACTATATAACAATCTAAAGGTGGTCCAGTGCCTTTAAAATACGACAATTAAAAGGTAACACAAATTTTGAAGTGGAGACCAATCAATGGAGCGCCATCGCGAGAAAATTTTTTAAAAATGGTCGTGATAACTGTAAAAATCCTTTGCCGACCAAAAAGGGGGGGCTTAACTTTGAAACGTTTTCCTTTTGCCGACCCAAAAGGGGCTCTGAGACCCCCAGTAGTGTTAGCGGCCCCCTTCCCCCAAAATCCGGTCAAGCCGGATTTTTTTGTAAGGGGGGATGTTTTTTTAAATTTTGGTTTAACTGTGTAAAATTAAAATAAGACCTTATTGTTGTAACCTAAATTCTTTTTTAATTCTTTTAAATAATGATGTAATTATTAAAAAAACTATGATTTCTAATCTAATTATAAGAATATATAAACACATTATTATTAAAAGAATTAAAAAAGAATTTATAAGTTACAACAATAAGGTCTTATTTTAATTTTACACAGTTTTAAACCAAAATTTAAAAAAACGTAAGGGTCCCCCCTTACAAAAAAATCCGGCTTCACCGGATGTTGGGGGAAGGGGGGCCGCCGCCCCCCGGGTTAGGCACGCTACTAAGCCGGGGCTCAGATCTCCTTTTGGGTCGGCAAAGGGAAAACGTTTGGAGTTAGACCCCCCTTTTGGGTCGCCAAGGATAAAAACTTGGCGGTCTAAAACGACCATTTTTAAAAAATTTTCTCGCGATTCAATCAGCGCTCCATTAATTATATAGTCTCCACTTCAAAATTTGTGTTACTTTGTTTTTTAATCTTGATACAACCACGCTGGACCACCCCTTTAGATTGTTATATAGTGGTATTAAAAATTTAAAGGTTAGAAGTAATTAAAAAAAAAACATTTTCTGGTACTTTGCAGTGCTCAGCTGTAATTCAGTGTACTCATTTTTCAGTTGTAATGTTTTGGAAATGTTTTGACCCCCCTCTCCCCTCAGAAAAATTTTAGGTACTTTTTTATATAAATTTTCTTCCAAAAACGTGAATTTTTAACACATATTCATGTTTTTACACCCTTTTTACACCTGAATATAGGTTTTTATTCAATAAAATGTAGTATTATCCTATAAAAAGAACAATTATTATTAAAGTTATTATGGTTTAAAACTGTTTTGCTTTGGACACCGGATCCCACCTGACCCCCCTCTAGATTTCAAAATTTTGTATCTTGGATTCGATCCCCTGAAAAAGCTAGGGGGGTCCGGACCCCCCTGAGACCCCCTCCTAGAATTCAAAATTCGATTTACCCCGGGTAACCACCCCACCACCCTAGCTTCCCCGACCGTTCTCACCTATAATTAGCTTGTATAATATTAGACAAAAATAACTTGATTTTTATGGAGAGAAACAAAAAAACCAACCGCATGACAATTGATAGAATTAGTCCTTGGAAACCTCGTCTTTTAAACATCTCATCTTCGGAAAACTCCTCTTTTGAATGCGATTTTGTAAACGCACTTTCAAAAGACAAGTTTCTCCTATTTTTTGACTAAAACAATGTAATTGAAAACCTTTTTTTTTACCTAAGCAAAAGCCAAAAATAAAGCAAAATTTTTATCATGATCAACTTTTATTTAATGATTTATTCAAAAAACTGAGAACCTAAGCAAAACCTTCATTGGGGTGGATTTTTAAAAGTATGTTTACAAAATCTCATCCAAAAGACGAGTTTTCCGAAGACAAGATGTAGAAGACAAAATTTCCAGACACCGCACAGGTTAGGTCTGCTATTATTTTAATTCATTATATTTTTTGCAGTGTTTTAGCACTAATAATGGAAGGTCCATTGAGCAAATGGACCAATGTTATGCAAGGATGGCAGTATCGCTGGTTCGTGCTGGACGAAACTGCCGGAATATTATCTTATTTTACAGTAAAAAATTATTTTTATATTGTAACAGCTCCCGTTGTGACGATGTTTCAAAAATATGATGCCTTATAAAATACGAGTTTTATTGGTAAAGCTGTCTTGCGATGGTGTAACAAAGCACGTCAGTCAATGAGATACTGAGGCAGGAGATTACACGTTAAGGTCTCTCCGGACAGTTTTTATTGCAAAGCGTTCAGTAGTAAACCAATTGCAATAAAGAGCAAAAATTACCCATTTTTATTTACACACAATTTATTTTTGAATTATTATACTTTTGAGTATTATAATATTTTAAGATATTCAAATGACGAAAATTTGACTAATTGGCGAAAAGCAGGCAACAAATCCTGATTACAATAATGATATTTTTTGAATTTATGTTAAATAAATTTTTAAAATTGTAAAAAAATTAAAAAAAAACATTATTAAAATAAAAAAAATTGTGGCCAAATATGTTTTATGTGGGAATCGATCTCGGGACCTTTCAAAAAGTTTGACGACGCGCTAACCGACTATGCCACTGCTACCATTGAATGATCAGCTCTAAAAGTGATTTATAAACACACCCTTTGAAATAAATTGATAAAACGCACGACAGAACTATTTATGCATTAAAAAATACATCCAATAGAGAGAACACAGTTACCCTCTAGCGATACGTAACTGAACGAAGTACACGGACAAAATAGAAAATATTGCTTACATTTGATTCTGAGGCCTATTTCATAAAAATCTGTCATTGTAAATTAATAAAAATATTTAATTTTTACCTGATTTTATTAATTAAAAAACATGTGCGTAAATGGAATTTACGGAATTTAACAATTAAAGCTAAAGTCCTTCAGGCCTTAATTTTAGGGCGTAACCCCGCTCACCGCCAAGAAAAAATAAAAAATAAACACGAAAGAAAAGAAAATAATAAAAAAAGTTTTTCAAGAAATGATGTAACCAATTATTATTAAATTGTGTCACGTGTTTCTTTTCTCACGTGATATTTTCTCGAAGAACGAGTGGTTACTTTACCTCGTAGTAAAGCTATTTTCACCCTGATAGTTTTTAATTCATCTTTAGTATTTTTTAAATTATGAAACCAGTTTAATTAATATACTTTTTAATCAAAAAAAAACAAAAGAAAACAACAATACGTTTGTTAAATTACAATTAAAGGCAGTTCTTATATTTGAATTAGTGGTTGGTGTTAAATTATAGTTTTAAATAGTCAAAAAACAATGTTGAAATGTGTAGGGGTCATAGCACTGCACTTAAACTCGATTAAGTGGGTCATTTTAAAAAGTGCCGAAATGAAATGCACTACCGTATTTAGTCGTTTAAATCTCACAAGACAAATTCGTTCAGTGGTAGAAGAATCTCTTAAACCAACTAACCTAGTTCGAATAAAGGTAAACTTATAACCTTTAGTTATCTTAAATGTATCTTATCTTACACTTATATTGTATGTTTTTTTACCTCTATTTCATTTATCTTTGTATATTATCTATTTATCAATATTATATTGTTTACCTTAGTTGTTTTGGTTATTTCCTTTTCAATATTATTATTTTATATTAATATTACCATACCAAAAAAATGTAAAACTCACTTTTTCTTCTTATAACATGCCCTAATAGGTGTGGGGCTTTACTAAAATTCTTACATCAACAACAGTGCTGATACAGGGCGGTAGGCGGCAATATGGAATATCCATTGCTGGCTCACCTCAGCTATAAAAAATTATTAATTGTATACGTACGTTATTTTTTATAGATGTGTTGAAAATATAAAATTTTTTGTAATTATTGCGTTTAAATTTGAGTGCTTTAAATTTAGTCGAGTTTCAAAAATTCTTGGAGTTTCCGACATTATATTTGTATTACAATATTGACGAAAACTACATTTTTATCAGTCTATTTGATCGTTTTTTGAGCGTATAAATCACCTCAAAAGTTTTGTCACTCATTCAAAACCCAAAACTGGTTGTAGTTATAGAAATTACCAAACTAAATTTTTTTAACTCTACAAATACTTATGCATAAAAAAATGGGAATTTTGCGTATTTCTTAGATTTTTTATGTTTAGTAATTAAAACATCAATACTTATCAAAATATCGTGACAATAAAATTATAGTGTGAGAAACAAATATACGTCTCAGTAAAACAAATATTTCGGAAAAGGAAAACGATTTGCATTCAGGTTTAGTGTTTGTAGAGTAATCTTAGATACCCGTTGATAAAATAGGCCCCTGGGATGCGATCAACTTTGAAACCCATAGGTTGGTTGGTATCAGTAACCATTCCGATTATGGGGAATACCATCTGACCCCTAGAAAATTGGAAGGTGTCTCAAAATTAAAAAAAAACTGATTGATTAATGAAGGTAGGGAGTTTGAAAACGTTGATTGAAGAATTTTCATAAAAAAGTACAAAGCATTTGTTTAGTGATATTATAAGTGTTTTGCGAAAAAAACCTGCGAATTTTACATTTTTTTGTGAAAGTTAGGGTAGTACATTTAATTTCGGCACTTTTTCGTTTTTCAAATGTAACTTTTCACTGTATATTCTTGATGTTTGAAGCTCATTTTAAAGCTTTTACAATACTGCGTTGCGTCATAAAAATTCACTCTATGAATGTTTTTTTATTTAAATCAGTTTTTAAAAATGTAAATTTGCCGAAATTAAAACGATCATTTAGTTTGGCACTTTACAAAAACAATCGATTGTTTCTCAGCTAAAAATCATCATTTTCAAAATTTGAAAACCTATTACTAACTCCAGACAGTTTTCTCTTAATTTAAGCTTTTACTTGTTGTTCAACGTGTAGCCGGCAAAAAGTTACAGCTAAAAATGATAAATGGTATCAAAATGAGGAGAATTTGGAAAAAGTGCATTTAATTTCGGCAGATTTCAAAAAGAATCCCTTAATTCGAGTTTAAGTGCAGTGTTACGAATCTCACACATTTCAACGTTGTCTTTTAACTATTTAAATGTTATAATTTAACACCCGACCACAAAATTCAACCTGTTTCTAATTAACAATAGTAATGCTGAATTATATTTTATTTTATAACGATTTGTTATTAGAGACGCAACGTAAAATAACACGGGACTGCAAATCGAAAAATAGATGATATTTTTACCAGGACAGTTGAATTTTTAAACCAATTTAATTTTGCCGTAATCATGAAATGCCCAAATTAAAAAAACGAGTAACATTTTTTTTTAATTATAAATCTACATATTTTCACATGAAAATACTATAACATAACAAAATAAAAAGCTCACGACAGTCATCTACATATAATTAGCTCTCATTTTTTTTATAAAACGTCGTATTCCGTCCAGGATTACCAAAGATATAGTTCAAAATCAAAAAATGTCTAATCGGGAGAAGTGCCGAAACTAAATAAACCATAGAAACCGTAAAAAACGGTCAATTAAAATTACTATAAAAAAAAAAAAAAAAAAAATTGTAAGCCTAGTGTAGGGCGTTATGGAAAGAACTCTATTAAAAATAAAATTTTAATTTGATCGATAAAGTTTTATGAATTATTCAGAAATATTAACACAAAATAGGAGCCCCGAAAAGAGAGCTGTAATGGATTTTGAATTTTTTGCACTCCGTTTCAATTCATGAATATTTTTAAACTTGTTTTTGGTATTCGGCCAAATCAGAATAGCTCCCTTTTTTGACCGAAGGATTACAAACCTTCAGTAACTACAACTACGGGGTTTTGCATACTCCGTATTTTATTTATGAGAATCAATGTTTAAAACTTATTTGTGACCAAAATAAAAATTGTTTGGAGCGCAAAACTTCAATAAAATCTGTTGGTTTTTCCGTTTAGCTCAAATAACAAAATTAAACCACACAATACTAACTAAATTTTTCAGAAAATTTTTTAAATGCCCTTGGAAGTGGACAAAAATCAATACGGGTTAAGATTGACCAAATAAACTGAAAGAACGGATTTTTGTTTTTAGATTATAACCCAAAAAGTAATCAGAATTTCACATCTCGAATTCGGTTAAATTTAAATAAATGTTCAACGATATTCACAAAAAATCTTGAATTTTTCAACTCAAATATAAAAAATAACACATGTATACAATTAATAAAACCAGTGGCTTTTTTTACCAAAAAGACCACTCAACTTTATTAATTGTGATACATGTGTTATTTTTTATATTTGAGTCTAACACATAGAAAATTTTTTTGTGGATATTGCATTTGAACATTGTGTATTTTAAATTTAACCGAATTCCGAGATGTGGAATTCTGACATACTTTTGGGTTATAATACTGACGAAATCCCGTTCTTTCAGTTTATTTGGTCGATCTTTAACCGTGTAAAATATTTTGTCACTCATCTGACCACAGTGTTTGGTTCCATAAAAGGGCATTTAAAAATTTTCTGAAAATTTCGCTTAATCAATTTATTCTATTATATAGCTTTTAATTTTGTTATTTGAGCTAAACGGAAAAACCAACAGACTTTATTAAAGTTTTGCGCTCCAAAATTTAATTTTTATTTCCATTCACAATAAGTTTTAAACATTGATTCTCATAAATAAAAATCAGAGTATCGAACCGATAGTTGTAAGCTCACTCAAGGTTTAGTAATCCTTCGGCATCAAAAAAATGGACTAGTCTGATTTGGCCGAATCCAAAGATTTTAAAAATATTCATGAATTGAAACAGTAAAAAATGCGAGTACCAAAATCCATTACAGTCTGCTTTTCGGGGCTCCGCTATTTTTGTGTTAATATTTCTGAATAATTCATAAAAAAGTTTCATTCAAATTAAAATTTTATTTTTTAAAAGAAATTTCCATAAGTTACCTACAAGAGGCTTACAAGACATAGAGTTGTTCTCTGATACTAAGCATTTTGGACCGTTTTTACGGTTTCTAGGGTGCATTTAATTTCGGCACTTTTCCCAATTGGACATTTTTGATTTTGAACTATATCTTTGGTAATCCTGGACGGAATACGACGTTTTATAGCTTAAATGAGAGCTAATTATATGTAGATGACTGTCGTGAGCTTTTTATTTGTTATGTTATGATATTTTCATGTGAAATTGTGTGATGTATAATTAAAAAAGTTAATACTCGTTTTTAGAACATGGGCATTTCATGATTACGCAATAAATTGGTTTAAAAATTAAACTGTCCTGGTAAAATTTAGTCTATTTTTCGAATTTTTAGTCCCCGTGGTTCTACGTTGCGTCTGTGATGAGCAATCCTTATAAAATAAAATAGTGTAATTTCGGCACACTATTGCTGTAGGTAAAAACGGGTTGAATTTAGTGGTCGGGTGTTAAATTGTAGTTGTAAATAGTTAAAAGACAACGTTGAAATGTGTGAGAGTCATAGCACTGCACTTAAACTCGATTAAGGGGGTCTTTTTAAAAAGTGCCGAAATTAAATGCACTTTTTTCCCAAATTTTCCTCATTTTGATACCATTTATTATTTTAGCTGTAACTTTTTGCCAGTTACACGTTGAACAACAAGTAAAAACTTAAATTAAAGAAAACTGTCTGGAGATAATGATAGGCTTTTAAATTTTTGAAAATGATGATTTTTTTGACTGAGAAACAATCGATTGTTTGTAAAGTGCCGAAATTAAATGCATACATTTCATCTCGGCAATTTTCCATTTTTTTAAAAACTGATTTAAATAAAAAAATTTTCGTACAGTGAATTTTTTATGACGCAACGCAGTATTGTAAAAGCTTTAAAATGAGCTATACAGTGAAAAGTTACATTTGAAAAACGAAAAAGTGCCGAAATTAAATGTACTACCCTAACTTTCACAAAAAAATGTAAAATTCGCAGGTTTTTTTCACAAAACACTTATAATATCTCAACAAATGCTTTGTTGTTTTTTGAAATCTTCAATCAGAGTTTCAAACTCCCTCCCTTTCAAATCAAATCAGTTTTTTTTAATTTTGAGACACCTTCCAAATTTCTAGGGGTCAGATGGTATTCCCCCATAATCGGAATGGTTACCAATACCAACCAACCTATGGGTACCGAAGTTGATCGCATCCCAGGGGCCTATTTTATCAACGGGTATCTAAGATTATCTACAAACACTAAACCTGAATGCAAATCGTTTTCCTTTACCGAAATATTTGTTTTTACTGAGACGTATATTTGTTTCTCACACTATAATTTTATTGTCACGATATTTTGATCAGTATTGATGTTTTAATTACTAAACGTCAGAAATCTTTGACATTCGCGAAATTCCCATTTTTATGCATAAGTATTTGTGGGGTTAAAAAATTTAGTTTGGTAATTTCTATAACTACAACCAGTTTTGGGTTTTGATGAGTGACAAAACTTTTGAGGTGGGTTATACGCTCAAAAAACGATCAAATAGACTGATAAAAATGTCATTTTAGTCAATATTGTAATACAAAAACAATGTCGGAAACTCCAGAATTTTAAACTCGACTAAATTTAAAGCACTCAATTTTAAACGCAATAATTACAAAAAATTTTATATTTTCAACACATCTATAAAAAATAACGTACGTATACAATTAATAATTTTTTATAGCTGAGGTGGGCCGGCAATGGATATTCCATATTGCCGCCTACCACCCTATATCAGCACTGTTGTTGATGTAGAATTTTAGTCAAGACCCCACACCTATTAGGGCATGTTAAGGAGAAGATGTGAGTTTTACATTTTTTGTATGATAATAATATAAAATAATAATATTGAAAAGGAAATAACCAAAACAACTAAGGTAAACAATATAATATTGATAAATAGATAATATACAAAGATAAATGAAATAGAGGTAAAAAAACATAGATATAAGTGTAAGATAAGATAGTGTAAGATAACTAAAGGTTATAGTTTACCTTATTCGAACCGGTTAGTTGGTTTAAGAGATTCTTCTACCACTGAACGAATTTGTCTTGTGAGATTTAAACGACTAAATACGGTAGTGCATTTAATTTCGGCACTTTTTAAAATGACCCACTTAATCGAGTTTAAGTGCAGTGCTATGACCCCTACACATTTCAACGTTGTTTTTTAACTATTTAAAACTATAATTTAACACCCGACCACTTAATTCAAATATAAAAATTGCCTTTAATTGTAATTTAACAAACGCATTGTTTTCTTTTGTTTTTTTTTTGATTAAAAAGTATATTAATTAAACTGGTTTCATAATTTAAAAAATACTAAAGATGAATTCTATCAGGGTGAAAATAGCTCTGCGGTAAAGTAACCACTCGTTCTTCGAGAAAATATCACGTGGAGAGAAACACGTGACACAATTTAATAATAATTGGTTACATCATTACTGAAAACTTTTTTTATTATTTTTCTTCTCTCGTGTTTATTTTTTATTTTTTCTTGGCGGTGAGCGGTTACGCCCTTAATTTCAGCCTGAAGGATTTTAGCTTTAATTGTTAAATTCCGTAAATTCCAGTTACGCACATGTTTTTTAATTAATAAAATAAGTAAAATTAAATGTGTTTATTAATTTACAATGACAGATTTTTATGAAATAGGCCTCAGAATCAAATGTACAGTTAAGATTATACCCACCTTAGCTATTGTACAACAATGATGTAAACCGTGACTATATTTTACCGAAATATGGATAGTATTACAATTATAGGGATATTCAATTAACCAATCGAAGTTTATTTTATCAAAGTTTTTTGTTGCGCAACAAAAAATACCTGCTACACGCTGCTATATTTTTTCATATTAATCAAGATTTATTTTTTATTACTTTTTTGCCAATTTAAATCCTTTTTGTGTAGTGCCTTCCAATTTCAGTGTCTACTGAACACTTTAAAATAAGGAAATTAAACTTTACTCGGTGGAACTTAAAAATTATAAATTTTGCATTTTTTATATACATTAAAAATTAAAATAATTTTATGTACTAGTGTCCGGTGTGTATTAGTTATGCATTGATAGAATGTTTTTAGTATTATATCAAGATAAATAAAAGTTCTGTTGTGTTTCAATAAAAATTTTTAAAAAATGTCAAAAATTAAAAAAAATTACACTCCAGCGTTTCTGGAATTTATATTATTAATTTGATTTTATTCTGATCATTAAAATTAAAATCTATAACAAAGGTGATTGCATTAAAAAAAACCATAACTTGTGTATATTTCAACGCCATAAAAGTGGCTTTTAATACAGCACATCGTTTTTTTAATCCAATATTAAAAACTCGATTATTTAGCAGACCCATCTGTAATACCAACTGCTTATACCACCAAACAGTTATTAAACAAAGAAGGAATGGGTATACGAAGAAATAAATATACGATTTTTACGGAATTAAGGCATTTTGTGTATGTAACCGGTTAACCATTAAAAACATTTAACCTAAAATTTGAGATGTGCCTAACGTTCGCTGACTTCCGATTAAAACGATTAAAATTGTGCCATTTTTTATAATTTTTGAAATTTAAACTATTTTTTAACGTTTTGATTTAAAGAAAAAGCTCAAATATGCAATAAAAACGCTTTTTTTGCCGCATAGGTGGGCAGGGGGGGTGAGTTGTGGGCATACACGGGCAAGTTGGTCCGGAGTGGGGGGGGGGGGGTTAAAATCCGAGAAACGCAAAATACCCATATCGTTTTTTTTTTTTTTGGAGTGCATTTTACCCATATCGTTTTTCGATTTGAAGGAAAAATAGGTAAAAAATGCTAATTTTAAGTTAAAAAGCCCGTTTTATTGCATTTTTAAGCTTTTTATTGCTTAAAACATTCATTTTGACCTCAAAACTTAAGTTTGGAGGCAGAAGTCATTAAAGACATTTTTTTCTTCATTTTTCCAAAATTGGGGGGTTAACCTTTTCTCCCCCCCTTCTGAGTGGGGGGAAGGGGGTTAAACCCCCCTTCTCAGAATTTGGGGGGTTAACTTCCCCCACTCCCCCCGTGCCCATTTATGGTTGGGGGTTATACCCCCCAAACAAAATCCCGATTATAGCCGACACCTCTAAAATTTGGGGGTACCCCGGGCACCTCTAAAATTTGGGGGGTCCCAGTACTAAAAACGCTAAAAACTTTGAGGTATTCTATACCCCAAAAAAAATTTTTTGGGACACCCCCGCCCGCAAATTTCGTGGGTCGGGTATACCCCCCAAAATCCGAGAGGCTGTCCACCTATGTACAAAAGGTTTTATATTTTTGCTACCCAGGGCGGAGCTTCGGGTGTTGTACCGTAGCATTAAAAAACTCGGAACATCACTAATTATAACACAAAAATATGTCGGAAAAATTTTTATACGTATTCAACACAAATCTGAAACTTTGCGCGTTTGTGCGGTTTATAAAGTTTCATTTTTAGTAAAACGTCAATTTATATAAATCGCCAAAACAATATTGTGCTTACAATTCAGGAAAGGTTCGAAATGGCTTGTTCTAACCGATACTCAAAAATGATTCGCATTATTTAATAATAAACAAGTTTTATTTTTGACATAACAGGTTTTTTCCACCATATAGTTCGCAGTAATGGCGTTAGGGATATACAATATTGTTTTAATTGTAATTGATTGTACAAGGCTAAGCTACATAGTAGTATGAGTTTTTTTTATAAATACAAGCGCTGTTATTATGAAATAACCTTTATTGGTTAAAATTTCTCCGCCGAGACAACTTTTTTCTGCAGACTGTAATGGATTTTGGTACTCGCATTTTTTATGTTTCAATTCATGAATATTTTTAAACTTGTTTCTGGATTCGGCCAAATCAGACTAGTCCGCTTTTTTGATGCCGAAGGATTACTAAACCTTCAGTAACTACAACTATGGGTTCGATACTCTGATTTTTATTTATGAGAATCAATGTTTAAAACTTATTGTGAATGGAAATAAAAATTAAATTTTGGAGCGCAAAAACTTTAATAAAGTCTGTTGGTTTTTCCGTTTAGCTCTTATAACAAAATTAAAAGCTATATAATAGAATAAATTGATTAAGCGAAATTTTCAGAAAATTTTTAAATGCCCTTTTATGGAACCAAACACTGTGGTCAGATGAGTGACAAAATATTTTACACGGTTAAAGATCGACCAAATAAACTGAAAGAACGGGATTTCGTCAGTATTATAACCCAAAAGTATGTCAGAATTCCACATCTCGGAATTCGGTTAAATTTAAAATACACAATGTTCAAATGCAATATCCACAAAAAAATTTTCTATGTGTTCAACTCAAATATAAAAAATAACACATGTATACAATTAATAAAGTTGAGTGGTCTTTTTGGTAAAAAAAGCCACTACTTTCTATATTCAAAACGTTAATTTAAAAAATAGCCCACACAATATCATGCTCAAAATTCAGGATAGATAGCAAAAATGATTTGTTCCTACAAATCGTAAAAAATGCGATTAGTAATTTTAAACGATGAAAAAATTAGCTTTTTCAAAAAAAACCAGGTTTTTTACGATATCGAGCGTCAGTGATAAACCATATGTTTTTTATTGATAACTTGTAGTAGAAAAGCACAATTACACGGTAGGTAATATAAGCTTTTAGCGCTGTTATTGTGAAAATAGTAGTGTTTTTTTGTTCAAATTTTTCTGGAGATACTGATGCATTTTGGTACTCACAGTTTTTATGTTTTAGTCCATAATATTAACTGATGCATTTTAGTACTCACAGTTTTTATGTTTTAATCCATAATATTAAAGGCTTTTTGTAAAAGTATTTGGAGTGAAAATCATTTTGTCAAGTTTAATTTTGTTAAACCTCGCCGTCTATTTTTACATATCGCCTAAAAATTTTATTCGCTGATTTTCATAAGTTTATTTTTAACTACTGTTGTGTTCATACTTTTAAAAAAGCTTTGAACAACACTCATAGATGAACACGGTCAAAAGCTAGGGGGGTGTTTACCCCGGGTAAATGACGTTTCAAAACTTAGGAGAGGAGTCCTAGGGGGGGGTCGAACCCCCTAGCTTTCTAGGGGGGTCGACCCGGGGTGGAAGATTTTGAAACGTAGAAGGAGGTCAGGTGGGGTCCAATTTTCGAAGCAAAATACTTTTAAACCATTAAAGGTTTAATAATAGTTTTCATGGGTGGCGCGGGAGCGCCACGGGGCAATGTAGCCCCGTGGCGCCGCGCCAACCATTATTAGAGAACGTGGGTAAATTTTGAAATTCAGAACCTTCTTCTTCTTCTTCTTCTTCTTATTATTATTATTATTATTATTATCAAAAATATATAATAAAGGAAAAATGAGACACTTAGAACAAACTGCTTGTAAAAAAAGGTCCCATTTAAATGGGACCTGGTCCCATTTAAATTGGACTTTTCGATTTTGGTCCCATTTAAATGGGATCCCATTTAAATAGGTCCCATTTAAATGGAACTTATTTAAATGAGATCCCATTTAAATGGGATCCCATTTAAATGGGATCCCATATAAATAGGTCCCATTTAAATGGGATCCCATTTAATTAGGTCCCATTTAAATGGGATCCCATTTAAATGGGATCCCATTTAAATAAGTCCCATTTAAATGGGACCTATTTAAATGGGATCCCATTTAAATGGGATTTATTTAAATGGGATCCCATTTAAATGGGACCAAAATCCAAAGGTCCCATTTAAATGGGACCAGGTCCCATTTAAATGGGACCAGGTCCCATTTAAATGGGACCGTTTTTTACAAGCAGTTTGTTCTAAGTGTCTCATTTTTCCTTTATTATATATTTTTGTTATTATTATTATTATTATTATTATTCCAACGCTCCATCATTTAAAGCGATATTCCTCATTTGTTACTGATTGATCAAAAATAAACATGGGCTCATTAGAAAGAAGAAGGAATTAGGAAATTTTTTAGGAAGCACTTTTTTCATTTAGGTCCTTGTTATCGATTTATTGATCAAAATAAAAAATTTGAAAAATAGACAAATAAAAACTCCCAACCGCACAATAACAGCCTTTTGGTAACAATAAGGATTGTACAGAGCAGACAACCAACATCCCCTCATAGAAACCGCTCAAAAAAAGCAGACCGGTTTTAATTGGTGGCAGAAACGGAACTAGTTTCCAGCGCCATCTGCTTCAACCGCGCGGAAATCGGCGAAAACAACAGAGTACTTTTTTTAATTCTTGCATTACTGATGACAAAATTAATTCAAAGTTTTATTTATTAAAAAACAATAATAAGCGTCGGTGGCGCGAGAGCGCCACGCGCCGGTAATCATCGGTGGTGCGGTGGTGCCACACTGCAATTTAAGCCACGGCACCGCGCCAACTATACTTAGAGAACGTGAGTAAATTTTGTAATTCATGTTTATCATCTTATTATTATCATTTTTACTTTAAAAATTATAATTGCATTATTGGCGCACGGCATCGCGCCAACTATATTTAGAGAAGGTAGGTAATTTTTGTTTGGAGCGCAACTGCACCGCACTAACTATAATTAAACATCGTGGGTAAATTTTATAATTTAAATTCATCTTCTTCTTATTATTTTTTATTTAAAAAAGTATATTTCGGCAACGGAATGATTATAAACATATGTCATTGCGCAGCTAAAACTATAGTTTATTAGGCTATTTTTTAATTTAATTAAAAAAAAGTGGTAGACTAGCCTTGAAAAATGCTCTAAGAATAGAGCAAGAAAAAGGGACGATTTTTCCCCGGGCGTATGTTTAGACAGAAAAGATGTGGACTAGGCTGAGATGGACATTATGTGGACTATAGGAAATTTGCATTTGGTTTGGGCAGCTGCTCACTAAATAAAAATTTCTACCATATGATAATGATTTGTTTATACATTGATCTAATCACGCAGCACTGTTGCATTTTTTTAGTTTGATAAAATGTCAGTTTAAAAAATCATACTCACAGCAATCTTTGACAAGCGCGAAATCGCCACTTTTTCAAATTTATAGTTGTTTCTTACACATACAAATATAACCTTCTAACAGTGCTGCGTGATTAGATCAATGTATAAACAAATCATTATCATATGGTAGAAATTTTTATTTTGTGAACAGCTGGCCAAACCAAATGCGAATTTCCTATAGTCCACATAATGTCCATCTCAGCCTAGTCCACATCTTTTCTGTCTAAACATACGCCCGGGGAAAAAATCGCCCCTTTTTCCTGCTCTATTCTTAGAGCATTTTTCAAGGCTAGGTTTTATATTATAATACTACATACATACGTTATAATACTATATTATTGAATAAAAAGAAATTTAAAAAATATTTTAATTTAAAAAATTTAAAAAATTTAAAAAATTTAAAAAATCACGGTTTTGGAAGAAAATTTAGTATAAAAAAGTACTTAAAATTTTAAGTACTTTTTTATACTATCGAGAGGGGAAGGGGGTCAAATTTCAAAATCTAAAGAGGGTCAGCAGTAAAAAATTCAAAAATTTGGGGGGAGGAGGGCCCCTTGGATTTTTTTTCTAGGGGGGGGGGGGGGCAAAATTTCGAAACTATGGGGTGGAGCCCACCCAACACCCCCCTTGTTCATCTTCGACAACACTGATTTTTTTAAATATAGCGTTTGTTAAATTTTATCCTTTATTAACCTTTTTTTAACCCATCAATGTAGACTTTCGTAATACTCAAACCAAGTCGGTTACTTCTAACCAAGGTGGGCAGCCTCTCGGATTTTGGGGTGTATATCAGACCTCAAAAATGGGGGGTTGTCCAAAAAAATTTACCCCAAATACCCCATTTTTAGCATTTTTAGTACTGGTACCCCCCAAATTTTAGGGGGAGGGGAATGTCGGCAATAATCGGGATTGTTTTTTTTTGGGGGGGGGATGGGGATATAACCCCTTTTTGGGGTTTTATAACCCCTTTGGGGGGTATAACCCCTCCTGCCCACCTATGCTTCTAACAAATTATATTTTTGTGGTCACAAAATATGAGCATTCGGCACAAAATTATAGGATTGATTTGATTAAAACTGTGAAAAAAAATTTCCACTAAATTTGAAAATCTTTTTTTTTTTGGGCTAAAACCCCAAAAAAATTTCGTCTCTCTGAAGAAAAACAAAAAATGGTGATAAAAACTGATGTTTGACAGAACTCGGTAGTAAATAATTCAATTTGTACGAAATTTTTGTCAACGGGTATCTAAGATTATCTACAAACACTAAACCTGAATGCAAATCGTTTTCCTTTACCGAAATATTTGTTTTTACTGAGACGTATATTTGTTTCTCACACTATAATTTTATTGTCACGATATTTTGATCAGTATTGATGTTTTAATTACTGAGCGTCAGAAATCTTTCACATTCGCGAAATTCCCATTTTTATGCATAAGTATTTGTGGGGTTAAAAAATTTAGTTTGGTAATTTCTATAACTACAACCAGTTTTGGGTTTTGATGAGTGAAAAAACTTTTGAGGCGGCTTACACGCTCAAAAAAGATCAAATAGACTGATAAAAATGTCATTTTAGTCAATATTATAATACAAAAACATGTCGGAAACTCCAGAATTTTAAACTCGACTAAATTTAAAGCACTCAATTTTAAACGCAATAATTACAAAAAAATTTATATTTTCAACACAACTATAAAAAAATAACGTACGTATACAATTAATAATTTTTTTATAGCTGAGGTGGGCCGGCAATGGATATTCCATATTGCCGCCTACCACTCTATATCAGCACTGTTGTTGATGTAGAATTTTAGTCAAGACCCCACACCTATTAGGGCATATTAAGGAGAAGATGTGAGTTTTACATTTTTTGTATGATAATAATATAAAATAATAATATTGAAAAGGAAATAACCAAAACAACTAAGGTAAACAATATAATATTGATAAATAGATAACATACAAAGATAAAAGAAATAGAGGTAAAAAAACATAGATATAAGTGTAAGATAAGATAGTGTAAGATAACTAAAAGTTAGTTTACCTTATTCGAACCGGTTAGTTGGTTTAAGAGATTCTTCTACCACTGAACGAATTTGTCTTGTGAGATTTAAACGACTAAATACGGTAGTGCATTTAATTTCGGCACTTTTTAAAATGACCCACTTAATCGAGTTTAAGTGCAGTGCTATGACCCCTACACATTTCAACGTTGTTTTTTAACTATTTAAAACTATAATATAACACCCGACCATTTGATTTAACCCGTTTTACCTAAACTATCGATCGAAACGACCGAAAACAAATTGTTATTTTTGTAATTTGGGAAAAAAGTGTATTTAATTTCGGCAGTTTTAAAAATTTAAAAGTAACCAAAGAACAAAACTTCCAATGAAACTCAGGTAAAATTAGAACCTAAATATTATATTTTTTTTAACGGTTATAGATGCTCTGGTTTTAGCAGCAGACAGCAATATGTGTGCCGAAATTACACGATTTTATTTTATAACGATTGCTCACCACAGACGCAACGTAGAACTAGGGGGACTAAAAATTCTGAAAATAGACTAGATTTTACCAGGACAGTTTAATTTTTAAACTAATTTATGGGTAATCATGAAATGCCCATGTTCTAAAAACAAGTAACAATTTTATTTTTTATAAATCACACAATTTCACTTAGAAATATCACAACATAACAAATAAAAAGCTCACGACAGTCATCTACATATAATTAACTCTCATTTGAGCTATCAAACGTCGTATTCCGTCCAGGATTACCAAAGATATAGTCCAAAATCAAAAATGCCCAATTTGGAAAAGTGCCGAAATTAAATGCACTACACCAGACCTGTGCACTGCCCCCCGGGGTTAAAACGGGGGGGGCATGGGGGGCAACTTTTTTGAAACGGGGGGGGGGGCAAGCACGGGGGAAATAAAAAGAGAAAAAAAATAAGGGAAAAGGCACAAAAAAAAGCGAAAATAAGGTAAAAATAGGTCTAAAATGACTTAAAATACATTGAAATATGCTAAAAACTGCAAAAAATTCGCGATGATGGCGTCATCTTAGGTCAAAAATGGCGTCTTAATTTTAGGGTACTTTTTCATTTTTTGGCGGGGAGGGGGGGCAAATCCTCCAATAAAACGGGGGGGGGACATTTCCAGACCGTGCACAGGTCTGCTACCCTATTATGTATTAAAGGTACTTAAGCTAGTTCGCTTCTTGCGTAAGCGTGCCTAGGTTCGAAGGCCTCTTTTCTGGCCACAGTCCAGATATCAAGAGCGTCAAACGATGCGCAACCGCACTTATGTTCACTACTCGACCTAAATGAAATTTGTTATCACAAGTCTATTTTCCTCTCGATCTTTCCCTCCTTGTGTTCTTTTCTATAATAAATTAAGATTAGTATGATTTACTGAATACAGATAATATACACACTACCTATCTCACATCAAGTCCCTAGGTCTATTTTTGGTCGGAATGCACCTTACCGTGGGAGGAAGGCTTATCTTTTGAGTTGAACAACAATGTATGAAAAAAGTGCTAAAAAATCCTCACCACTTCCCATATTTAAACCGACATTTTTTATGTTTCAAATCAAATATTTTTAAACCTTTTGTAATATCATTCTCATCAGACTAGTCCGCTTTTTTGAAACCGAGGGTTCTTTGAATCTTTGGTGATTAACCGATAGTTTGACACTCCCATTTATATTTATGAAGAGTCAATGTTTAAAATTTAGTATGAATGGAAATCAAAATAAACTTTTGGAGCGTGAAAATTTCTGAATAAAAACTCTTGGCTTTGTCGTTTGAAATAAAAGCAATGGATATGGAATAATATTATACTTTAACGAAATTTCTAAAAAATATATACCATTTATCTTTACACTTGTGCATTTAATTTTTTAGTTGTAAAAATCCTTTTTAATTGCCTTAAGGTAAATTTTGATATATCCCGTCATCTATTTTTACATTTCTCCTTAAAATTTTATTGGGTGATTTTCAAAAGTTTATTTTAGTACTTGTGTTCATACTTAATATTAAAGCTAACACACTGACTTAAAAAATAAGCGTTTATTAAATTTTATCCTTTTAAGCTTTTTTTACATCCCTCAATGTAGCATCTCGGTGTAGCCGTAACGGTTAGGTTACTTCCAACAAACTATATTTTTGATATCAGAAATCTATGAGGATTTTGAGCAAACATTTAAGATTGATATGGTCAAAAGTTAAAAATTTGGATGAAAAAAATTCCCGCTAAATTTGGCAAACTGGGGCAAAGCTCCAAAAAAAATTTCCGTCTTTCTAAACAAAAACAAAGAATGGTGATAAAAAACTATTGTTTGAGTGAACTCGGCAGTAAATAATTTGTACGAAATTTACGTCATTGGATAATTAATATCATCTACAAACACTACACTTTAATGCAAATCGTTTTCCTTTACCGAAATATTTGTTTTTTATCCAGACATATATTTGTTGAATTTATACAGTATACACTATAATTTTATTGTCACAATAATATACATACATGTATTGCATATATGTATGAAAATGCATGTATGAAAATAATATACATGTATTGCATAAATGAACAGAATTACGTCAGAATTTTAAGGACCCTCAAATGACGCAAAGTAGATCGGCGCCGGGCTTAACACAGAGCAGCACTGGCGCTAAATCCCTTCGGCAGATTTACAGCAGAATATATCCCAAAGGGTTAATAGCGCAGAAACATAACTAACAAACTGTAGTTTTAGTTTTGTGTTAAAAAACAAAAAACATTCATATGGATTATTATTTCAACCCATAAAATTTTTTTAGCAAAAGTTAAAACGTGTTTTATTAGTATTCATGAACACACGATTAAAAAAAAAAAAATTTTTTTAATCAAGATGAATTCGGAATGCCCATGTTTTACTACAAGATAATTTGTATCCACCGCTAGTGTTTACTTCTGATTGGCTAACCACAAAATAAAAAACGAATAGAACAAAGATAGTTACCACAACTACCACGGCTCAAAAATATAACTTTAATTTGCGCATATCGATTTCTTATTTATGCAAATTTCTATTTGGATCAGTCAAATCTGATAGTTTCTGCACGCAATTTCTCAATACTCTTTTGTTTCCGTACTTTTTTGTTTTGTATTCTTTTGTTCCAGTACTATTTCGTGTTTACTCTTTTGCGAAACCCGGGACTGTTTAGTGGTACTGTTTTGTGCGGTACTCTTATGATAGGGAGCCCATACAGTGTATTACGTACGATGTTTCATGTTGCAAAAATGTGCATACTGTTACCGTACAGCTTTAACCATTTCAATTTGCTCGTTCATTGGGCGCTATTCGTGCACAAAAATTATGTATGACGAAAGTAGGACATAGGTCAAGCGTAGAGTTTACCGCGGTAAAGTTTACGTGCGACATTTGTCATATGAAAATACCACTACTGTGAGACAAAGGTGTCACCCTTGTTGTACGAAGGTTTCATGGTTGTAACAGGGGGAAAAGGCCATCACGGGAACAGGTTAAAACAGTCAATTTTAAACGTAATATGCACAAATTTTTTTTTATGTTTTGAACACAACTATAAAAAATAACACATGTATGCAATTAATTTTTTTAGTGAGTGGTCTTTGTAGTAAAAAAACGCTCACCACTTCTCATAGGGTAGTGCATTTAATTTCGGTGATTTTGGACTATTATCTTTGGTAATCCTGGACGGAATACGACGTTTGATAGCTCAAATGAGAGCTAATTATATGTAGATGACTGTCGTAAGCTTTTTATTTGTTAAGTTATGATATTTTCATGTGAAATTGTGTGATTTATAAAAAAATAAAATTGTTACTCGTTTTTAGAACATGGGCATTTCATGATTACGTAATAAATAGGTTTAAAAATTAAACTGTCCTGGTAAAATATAGTCTATTTTCCAAATTTTTAGTCCCCGTGGTTCTACGTTGCGTCTGTGGTGAGCAATCGTTACAAAATAAAATAGTGTAATTTCGGCACACATATTGCTGTAGGTAAAAACGGGTTGAATTAAGTGGTCGGGTGTTAAATTGTAGTTGTAAATAGTTAAAAGACAACGTTGAAATGTGTAGGTGTCATAGCACTGCATTTAAACTCGATTAAGGGGGTCCTTTTAAAAAGTGCCGAAATTAAATGCACTTTTTTCCAAATTTTGCTCATTTTGATACCATTTGGCGTTTTAGCTGTAACTTTTTGCCAGTTACACGTTAAACAACAAGTAGAAGCTTAAATTAAAGAAAACTGTCTGAAGATAATAATAGGTTTTTAAATTTTTGAAAATGATGATTTTTGACTGAGAAACAATCGATTGTTTGTAAAGTGCCGAAATTAAATGCACACATTTAATTTCGGCAATTTTCCATTTTTTTAAAAACTGATTTAATTAAGTAAAAAAGCAACTTTCTTGCAGTGAAACTTTTATGACGCAACGCAGTATCGTGAAATCTTCATAATGAGCTATCAAACATGATAATCGGGCCATGCAGTGAAAAGTGACATTGGAAAAACGAAAAAGTGCCGAAATTAAATGCACTACCCTATTTAACTCGTTCCCGTGATGACATTTTCCCACGTTACAACCGTGAAACCTAATGGTAAAACCTTCGTTTCACGGTGGTGGTATTTTCGTAGGGACCGGAAAAATTCGCTCCCGCCGATTTGCTCCCGGACAATTCGCTCCTGGGACAATGCGCTCCGGATAATTCGCCACCGGGACAATTTGCTCCCTGACAATTCGCTCCCTGGGAAAATCAATTCTTGGAAAAATTGTAGGAGGGACAATTCGTTCCCTGGGCAATTCGCTCCCAGGACAATTCACTCCCTGCCCAATTTGCTCCCGGGAGTTTTTATAAACGCAAATCTTATCGAACCTATTTTATTAAAGACAATTACTCCCTGGACAATTCGCTCCCAGGATTTTTAATAAACTCGAATCTTAAAAAATTTACTTTGCTGTTGTAATAACTACTAATAAGCATAATTTTTATAATGTATATTTTGTTTGGGACAACTTGTTTCTAAAAATTTTTGATTTTTTTAAATATTTACTTCATTGTATTTATATTTATTTCTTTTCTATATTTATTTATATTCAATCACGGATTATTTTTGCAAAAGATAAGATGACTACCGGAGCTTTCTTCAAAAACATAAACTTCCACAGGATATTTCGCCAGCGCAATTTTTAATGAATAACTTATGTATTTTCAATACTTTTGTTTACTTTGTTGTTATTGGTTTTCTGATTATAGTAAACATTAAACGATTGCACGGATTAAAAAATCTCGATAGATTCAATTCCCCACCAAAAAGATATTTCGCCAATAAATTAACACAAAATTTTTCCTAAAATTTTTTCTTAAAATCAATGATTACACTGCTACCCTCCAGCAATTTATTCGGACGAAATTTATGATTTTTTTAGTCATTGTTTGTAAAACTGATGTGTACTATGATTTATACTATGATTTAATTGTCATATAAATTAACCTATTTTGTTAGGCTCACTTAAAAATATAAATAAGCATATTATATTATTTATAAAAACAATGTTTATTATATCCATTTAACAGTTTTTTTATATACAATGTACAATAACTAACCAAAACACCTTTTTTAAAAGGTACATAAGCAACGTTAAGAATATGAGAAAAAAACATTAAAATTAACAAATATGAATTTATTTAAATAAAAGAACAGTTTTCTTTCGATTTAAAAAAATAACATAGACAAATAAAATCTAGCTGACCGCAATATTTTGTAGTATTGAATCGACTATTTAACAACAAAAACATTCAGCCAGATATAGGGTAGTGCATTTAATTTCGGCACTTTTTTGTTTTTCTGATGTAATTTTTCACTGTATGGCCCGATTTTCATGTTTAATAGCTCATTTTGAAGCTTTCACGATACTGCGTTGCGTCACAAAATTTCACTGTACGAAAAATGTTTTTTTTACTTCATTCAATCAGTTTTTAAAAAAATGGAAAATTGCCGAAATTAAATGTGTGCATTTAATTTCGGCACTTTACAAACAATCGATAGTTTCTCAGTTAAAAAATCATCATTTTCAAAAATTTAAAAGCCTATCATTATCTCTAGACAGTTTTCTTTAATTTAAGCTTCTACTTGTTGTTCAACGTGTAACTGGCAAAAAGTTACAGCTAAAATGCAAAATAGTATCAAAATGAGGAAAATTTGGGAAAAAAGTGCATTTAATTTCGGCACTTTTTAAAAGGACCCCCTTAATCGAGTTTAAGTGCAGTGCTATGACCCCTACACATTTCAACGTTGTCTTTTAACTATTTACAACTACAATTTAACACCCGACCACTTAATTCAACCCGTTTTTACCTACAGCAATATGTGTGCCGAAATTACACTATTTTATTTTATAACGATTGTTCACCACAGACGCAACGTAGAACCACGGGGACTAAAAATTCGAAAAATAGACTAAATTTTACCAGGACAGTTTAATTTTTTAACCAATTTATTGCTAATCATGAAATGCCCATGTTCTAAAAACGAGTAACAATTTTATTTTTTATAAATCACACAATTTCACATGAAAATATCATAACATAACAAATAAAAAGCTCACGACAGTCATCTACGTATAATTAGCTCTCATTTGAGCTATCAAACGTTGTATTACGTCCAGGATTACCAAAGATATAGTCCAAAATCAAAAATGCCCAATTTGGAAAAGTGCCGAAATTAAATGCACTACCCTAATTTGACCATAATATCTAAATAATGTTTAAATCGTTTGTTTAAATTAAATTAATCTTGATTTGCTAGTTTAAAGGAGCAATATGTGACAATAAACGGTTTAAAACTTAATTACACGCACACACACCAAATTTGATTGTACAGTTTTCAGGTTTACATTTTAGCAAAGCAAAAGAAAAAGAATCAAAAGTTCAATAGTGATAATAAAAAATAATTCACATAACAGTGATTGATTTTGCATAGTAATACAGTATTCTACTTTTAAATTTTGAATTGTTTTCGTTTTGAGAGTTTTTTATATTTATTACACTTAAGTAAACATTACTGTTTGGTCCAACTTTATTTTCGTTGTGATAGTTGTAGATCTGTAGACCGGCGATTGTTCGGGTGTAGTTCTGGTAATAAAAGTTTTTTTTGTTTTGCACTTTGTTTTTGCACCGTATGACGTATGGTATTTCTGTACATTTATTATCAAACTACACATTCTGGGAGAACTTGTAGCCTTTTTGGACAGAACGCAGGACGTTAAAAATATACTATTTTTAGTTTGCTGTTTATTTGTGTCAATCGAGGATTATTTGACTGAAAAATAGTTGCATTAAAAATACAATTTAATTTTTTTCCACACTGAGAAATTATAAGTTGGATTAAAATATCAACTAATGCTCGCAATAATTAACGATTTATTAAAACATTTGGCATTAACATTTTTTTAGGCCTGTGGTAACCCTTTTTGCACCCATCAATGTACCCCATAAATTTTTAAAGAGAGATTTCCATAATCTATTTTTAATACCTTCGTGTTTATACTCATGTCATGGATGTCACATCAATTTTAACCTAGATTTATTCAATGGTTACCAATTTTTGCAAAAAAGCAGAAGAATCACCGACAAAATTTTTTTACGACGGTATTAATATATAAAGGTATGAAAATCGTACATTAAAAAATTTAGGGGTGCATTGTATAGTAGTGTAAAAATAATAATCGTCGGCTAAATAGTGTTAAAATTGATATTTTTGCGTCAGAGTGTCAAAAACTTTCATAAAATAATGAAAATCGCCTAAAAACATTTGGGGGTACATTTATAAGAGCAAAAAGGGTAAATATTGGATAAATCGGGTTAAAAGTGATATTTTTTACATCAATGTGTCGCGAAAAGCGTATGAACAATTAAACACGATACGGTACATGTTGAAATGAACTTATGACAATCACACATTAAAAGTTTTAAGGCGTACATTGTGAGGTGTAAAAATATGTAACCAACTAACTAAGTAATTCAGCACGCATAGAGTTTTCATATAATTATAAACCATGGCCGTATCTAGGATTTAAATTGAGGGGGGGATTTTTTGGAAAGTGCTTTATACGTGTCCACAAGGGGGATCTGGGAGGCGGTAGCCCCCCAGCGGGGTCATGGGGTAGAGCCCCTTATCAGGGGGGTCCGGGGGGCAGAATGCCCCCCGGTGGGAAATTTTTTAATTTTAAACTCTTAAAAAGGGACCAGGAAACTAAATTTAAGTACAGAATCCTTGTTTATTTTCTCTTTTTTTAATAGATACAACAATAAAAGTTATAATTAAATAGTTTTAAGGTATTATTATATGCCATTTTAATTAAAAAAGGACAAACGTTTTTTTAAATAAAAAATCTTTATTCAATTTTGGTTAGGTTTTTCTATAGTACATGCTGCAGTTATTAATATGCTCTGCGCTAATGTTTTGAATTATGAATAATTTCATTTTTGTGAATAAGAGGTTTCATGATCCTAAATCACTTTTATTTATGTATTATAGATAGCTTTAATACATTGCAGAGTGATTAGGAAAAAAAATTTTTCTAATTTAAAAAAAAACCAAAAAACCCTTACAAAATTTTTTGTCTTTCCAGAATTTGAGGGGGGGATTTATCCCCCATCTGGCTACGGACTTGTAAACACGACTTAAAAACGATAAAAAAATACTTCTTAGTAATTTTTCCGTACAAAGGTGAATTCGTCGGTGATAAATGATAAGATATTTAAAAAAATGGTATAACAAAAATGCATAACAATTCGACTTTTATTGTATATCGCTGCTTTAAATATGCCTAATTTGAATCTGGTGTTTATTTTTGTAATTTCTTTTTAAATCTAAAGTATTTGAAAATAAAAAATCAATTAAACCGTCATTAAGCAGAGCATAAAACTACAATAGTTTTAGAGCGGCTTTTAGTTTTTTGTTTTTTATTATTAGCAAACATTAAAAATACACCCAAGACTGTTCCAAAACCCTTTTTTTAAATTAAAGGGGAAAAATAGGAACTTAAGGCTATTTACTCTTGCGATCAATCGCTACAAACTATACTATAAGGATCATTCGATCAAATTTATCAAAATGAAAAAGCTAGTATTTATCAAGTGCATGAATAATTCACCTGAATAAAAATTAATTAACATATTTTTATGTATTCTTAAGTTTGCAAAAAATACAAAAATAAAAAAAAATAGAGAACATAAAAATATTGTTGTTATATTTTTTTTACTTTGGTGCGGTCAGTTTTTATACCTATTGGTTTTGTTTTAAAAATGGTAAGATTTTAGAAGTGCACTATCAACAAGGACAATTATAAACCTTGACAGACGGTGTTTGTTAGGGGTGTACTAAACAAAGATTACATGACTCAAAGTTTCATAAAAACTAAAATCGCATTTAAAGATGCAATCCTCAAAATAATTCAGTTTGTGATTAGTCAATTTTCACCCGTACAGCAGAATTTAAAAAATTCCTGTCCCCAACTTTTAAAATATTAAAATTTTTTTAAAATATGCGTGTTGTAAAAATATGACGGAAAGCGTTTGCTGAAGAAGTCCCAACTTCTCATATTTGTCTAGCCTTTCCAAACAAAGGATGAAACAGGCTTTTGTTATAAGTCTCCTTTTTAATTCAAAATTATTTAACACGGTCAATTTTTGAGAACCAAAAAATTTGAGCTATATGTATGTCTGTCCTTTTTAGGTTGTATTAACCATTTAATAATTTTACTTAATATATTAAGTAAATGGGTACAATTTTTTGTGTTCTTTTTTTTCCAAAAATATTTTAATTTATTTTGAAAATATTGCCGTTCAAGAATCAAAAAGGAAATACGTTACGAAACCCATATTTTTTTAAAAAAAATAAAAAAAATACATCAAAATTGGCATTAAATAAGTTGAGTAAAACACAATTACACCACTTGGTAATATTTTGAATAGGAACTAATAAATCCCTAATCCCTAGTTGGTCGTTTGTTTAAGTCCTAACTAGAAGGTAAACTTTAACGCCTAGATGTAGACGGTGCAAAGATACTCCAAATACCAAATTTGAAGTGGGTAGCTGTGGTATTAACGGAGCAGTCTGGTTCCGGGGATATAGAAATTTGATTTGTGACAGTACCTGTTTAACTAGGGAGATACTTTTATGTATTTATCTACTTATTTCGCATAGAACAGGACACTTAGCAAACAATATTAACAAATAATCGATATTATTTCAATGTATAGCATGTCCCGGTCGGGATTCCATCCAGGAACCTTTAGTATGCAAGACGTACGTTTTGCCACAATCTCTATAAACTGAAGCCTGGGGTGGGTTGTTCAAAAAAGATAAGGGGCTCTTAATTAAAGTGGCCCCTTAACTCAGGGCCAACTTAACTCTTTGTGTTGTTCAAAACTCGCTAAGGTACGTACCATAAGTTGCGTTGTTCAAAGATAAGGTACATACCTTAAATCCCGATATAAGTTGAAAATTTAATAAGAGAGAAGGAAAGGTTATGTGATGTTACTTAAGAATATATTGATGGAAAAATTTTTTTTAAAAAAGGTAAATACAGAGATCATATTTTAATGCAATATTATAAAATTTATATAACAATTAAAAGATATATTTTTGAAAAATTATATTAAAAAATATTAGACTAGCATTGAAAAATGCTCTAAGAATAGAGCAGGAAAAAGGGGCGATTTTTCCCCGGGCGTATGTTTAGACAGAAAAGATGTAGACTAGTCTGAGATGGACATTATGTGGACTATAGGAAATTTGCATTTGGTTTGGCCAGCTGCTCACTAAATAAAAATTTCTACGATATGATAATGATTTGTTTATACATTGATCTAATCACACAGCACTGTTGCATTTTTTTTTAGTTTGATGAAATGTCAATTGAAAAAATCATACTCACAGCAATCCTTTGACAAGCGCGAAATCGCCACTTTTTCAAACTTATAGTTGTTTCTTACACATACAAATATAACCTTCTAATTGAAAAAGCGGCGATTTCGCGCTTGTCAAAGATTGAGTATAATTTTTTTCAATTGACATTTCATCAAACTAAAAAAAAAATGCAACAGTGCTGTGTGATTAGATCAATGTATAAACAAATCATTATCATATCGTAGAAATTTTTATTTAGTGAGCAGCTGGCCAAACCAAATGCAAATTTCCTATAGTCCACATAATGTCCATCTCAGACTAGTCTACATCTTTTCTGTCTAAACATACGCCCGGGGAAAAATCGCCCGTTTTCCTGCTCTATTCTTAGAGCATTTTTCAATGCTAGTCTACCACTTTTTTTGAATTAAATTAAAAAATAGCCTAATAAACTATAGTTTTAGCTGCGCAATGACATATGTTTATAATCATTCCGTTGCCGAGATAAAATAAAAAATAATAATAAGAAGAAGATGAATTTAAATTACAAAATTAACCCACGTTGTTTAATTATAGTTAGTGCGGTGCAGATGCGCTCCAGACAAAGTTTGCCTACGTTCTCTAAATATAGTTGGCGCGATGCCGTGCGCCAATGATTGCAATTATAATTTTTAAAGTAATAATAATAATAATAATAATAAGATGATGAACATGAATAACAAAATTTACTCACGTTGTCTAAGTATAGTTGGCGCGGTGCCGTGGGTTAAATTGCAGTTGGCACCCCGCACCACCGATGATTACCGGCGCGTGGCGCTCCCGCGCCATCGACGCTTATTATTATTTTTTAATAAATAAAACTTTGAATTAATTTTGTCATCAGTAATGCAAGAATTAAAAAAAGTACTCTGTTGTTTTTGCCGTTTTCCGCGCGGTTGAAGCAGATGGCGCTGGGAACTGGCGCCGTTTCTGCCACCAATTAAAACCGGTCTGCTATTTTTGTGCGGTTTTTATGAGGGGATGTTGGTTGTCTGCTCTGTACAATTCTTATTGTTGCCAAAAGGCTGTTATTGTGCGGTTGGGAGTTTTTATTTGTCTATTTTTCAATTTTTTATTTTGATCAATAAATCGATAACAAGGACCTAAATGAAAAAAGTGCTTCCTAAGAAAGTTGCGTAATACCTTCTTCTTTGTAATGAGCCCATAATTATTTTTGATCAATCAGTAACGAATGAGGAATATCGTTTTTAAGAATGGAGCGTTGGAATAATAAGAAGAAGAAGAAGAAGAAGAAGAAGAAGAAGAAGAAGAAGGTTCTGAATTTCAAAATTTACCCACGTTCTCTAATTATGGTTGGCGCGGCGCCACAGGGCTAAATCGCCCCGTGGCGCTCCCGCGCCACCCATGATAAAGATTAATAAAGATTAGACTAAGCAGAATTTTTTTTTGAAAAATTAAATGTAAGTTATATATGTAAGTTATTATATGTAAGTTTTACATTTGGTACAAAATTATTTTTAGCGTGAAAATTTAACAAATAACTACCATAAATTGGTAAAGTAAGCAAATACAGAAACACCTTAAAAGGGTGTAGAAAGCAGTTTAGGAGAAAACATCTAAATAGGTGCAGAAGCAGGGTACGTAATTTAGGGAATAATTGATACATAAACACCACAGAGGGTGTAGAAAGCAGGTTAAGTGAAATCACCTAAACAGGTGTAGAAACAGGTTAGTTAGAACATAAAAAGCTAGTATAGATGGATTAATTTTGATACTTTTAATAAGCAAAATAAGAAAATTAAAGATTGACACCTTAAATGGTGCAGAAAGCAGGTTAAGTAAAACACCTTTGGTTGGTGCAGAAGCAGGTTTAGTATGTTCACCAAAACTAGGTACAGAAAGCAAAAATAACAAAGCCTTTTGTATGGTGATTTATTAAGTAAAACTATTTGCTTGTGTAAGTTTTTAATTTAAAGACTAAATATTGTGGCTTTTAATGAGTAAACTTTGTAAGAGGCGATTAAGTGTTTCAATCTTGTTGGTATTTTGGTCAGATAGCAATATTAAACGAACATATATACACAAAGTGTTAGTAGATCAGTGTTCTGATTTTATGTTAGTACAGTATTAGTTAGCTATTTATTTTATTTATACATAAAAAATAACATTTATTTTTAGTAGATTGTTTTAAAAATAAAAAAAAACTTTTTTAAAAAATTTTTTAAGGTTTTAGGAGAACAATTTATACTTAAGCTAACTAATATAATAACCTATTTCTCGCTTTACTTTAACTAGAATAGGTTATTGAACAAGCCCAAGGAGAAGTGCGAATCATCAGTTAGTTCTTCTCGTCAAACTTTTACCAAACAAGAAATTGTAAAATAATAAAGACGAGTCATTATTTATTTTTTTAAAATGCATATTTTGTGTTTAATTAAATAAATTACTAAAATTATGATAAATCAGTTTTATTAAGTTATTGTGATATGTACTATACATATAATGCCTGTTTAAATACTTATAAAAAAATATTTTTTATATAAAAATAATTTTTAAGAAATAAAATTTTTTTTTGGTTTTTGATATAATAAACTTAAAGTTTTATTTAGCCTAAAGTATGTAAGAATGTGTGCTTTGTTTATTGTTTATATTAGTTTGGTTGGTAAGGATAAAGGTTTTTTTAGTAATTTGTAATAATTAGTTATGTAATGTGAGATAGCCTTTTTTAATTTTTAATTTTTTGATTTAAAGAAGTTTTAAACTAAAAAAAGTTTAAGATTTGTCGCCAGTCTCATTCATTTTTTTTAAAAACAAAATGATACATAAAGAAATTTCAACAACACAGTTTTTTAATAGAAATTTAAAATTTTGTTTAACTTGTTTTTAAAATAAAACACTTATTTGCTTATTTAAATGTGTATAGAAAATTTTTTAAAGTTTTTGGTGTTGCGAAAATTGATACTTTTTGTTGTTAAAATATTCATTTAAAGAAATATTCATTATTATAAAAATAAACTAGCTTACTTTATACTGCAGAAATTTCAAATTTTTCGGTATGAAGAAAAAGAAAGAAAGAAAAGAAATTTATTACTAAACCAAATGTACACACAACATATTAATATTTTATAATTTATTAAAAGTCAATTAAAGCGACCTACCTTAAAAACGTGGGGGGAAAATATGCACACACTATAAGAGATTTGGCTTACTAATTTGATTTATAGGCTTTAAAAGAAAGCGCTTAAAGCTAAAGTCTTCCAGGCTGAAATTAAGGGCGTAACCGCTCTCCGGCAGGAAGAAATAAACAATAAACCCGTCAGCAAGAAAAATTTTAAAAAAAGTTTTCAATGGTTATGTAACTAATTATTATTTAGTTGCGTCATATGTTTTTTTGCACGTGATATTTTCTCAAAAAACGAGTGGTTACTTTACCACTCATCTATTTTCACCCTGATAGAATTTATCTTTAGTTTGAGTCAGATGAAAGCGTTTTTTAAAGCTGTGAAGCGTATTGACAGTGACTTGTGATGCTTTAAGATTATTCCAAGGATTTGTTACTCTGTTAATAAAAAGTGTTTTCTGGAATTAACACGACAGTGATCAACTGAAATTTTAAAAGGGTGGCCCCTGGTTTGATTTTTATTAAACAAAAAAAGTCATTTGCTTTTAAACAACAAAAATTGTGGATAATTTTAAAACACTGAATTAAATCAGATTTTTCCCGCCTTTCTTTTAAGGTTTCTAAATCAAAGTATTTAAGTCTGTTTTCATAACTACTTTTAGGTAGATTGTAACATTTAAATATTCTTCTAGTAAAACCACGTTGAACTTTTTCAATTACTTCAATGTCTTTAACAAGATAAGGGTTCCAAATAGGACTTACATACTCAAAAATAAGACGTACATAGGATTTATATGCTCTTAAAAATGTACTACAGTGTTGGATTTAAAACATCTAAAAAGTAATGCAGATCTTTGCATAGCTTTTTTAGAAATGGTTTGGCAATTCTTTGAAAATTTCATATCAGGTGACTCATATAAACTCCCAGATCACAAACAAGATTGGCAGTAGCAAGTCTTTGTTCTCCCAATTTATAATTCATATGTTCTGAAGTTTGGTTGGGATTAAGATGCAAGACCTCACATTTCGGTTCACTCAATTTAAATTGCCAGTCTCTGGACCACTGATAAATTTTGTTTAAATCATCTTGAAGAAAAGACCGTTTATTATCAATGTGATTGTTGAGTGGAGAAAAAATGGTATAAACCTTTGCATCATCAGCAAAGAGTTTAATAGTAGAATGCTTTACACAGTCAACAATGTCATTTATATATAGGGTAAACAAGAATGGACCTAAAACGTACCTTGAGGAACTGAACTTTTTACTGGGTAGGATTTTGATAAAGAGTTGTTTATGATAACTTTTTGATCCCTGCCCACAAGAAAAGCTCTTATCCAATTTAAAAACTTTTCATTCACCCCATATTTTACCAATTTATACAGCAGTTTTTCATGTGATACAGTATCAAAAGCCTTGGCAAAATCTAAATAAACAATATCAACTAATTTTTTTGATTTTAATGCTAATGTCTAGTCATTTACTGTTTCCAGCAGCTGTGTCACAGTTGAACTTCCTTCCTTAAACCATGTTGAGACCTAGACAATTGTTTATGGAAAAAGGCGGAAAGTTCATCTTTTACCAGCTGCTCCATAGTTTTATAACAATAGGATGTTAAGAATATTGGTCTGTAATTTTTTTTTACTTTTTGAAATTTTTTTTAAAAGAGGAGCAAGTAATGCAGTTAGCCAATCATAGGATAATGCACTAGTTTGAAAGGATTTAGAAAATAAAATTCCAAGAGGTTTAGCAATAACTTTGGCCAGACGTTTTAAGAAATAGGCTGGAAGATTGTCAGGGTTTCTTAAAAATTTATTTGGCAGCTTACGTAAGGCTTTCAGTACTTTGTTAGTAAGAAAAGACATTTTGCTTAAATCGCCTACTTTTGGGGGTTGAAACTTGGTAATTTGCCGTCGTCAGTTGTAAAAAGTGAACTAAAATATTTTGCAAAGATTTCAGCTTTTTCAGAATCCTCAGTTGCAAAACTTCCATCGTTTTTTTCCAGGGGTGGTATGTTTTCTCTTGATCTTATTTTGTTTCTAACAAATTTGCAAAAAGTTCCCAAATCTCCTGCTCTTAATATTTTTTCTTCTTCTTGAAAGTGGAAAAATTTAACAGAGTTTTTATATTCTCTACTAATTTGCTTATATTTTCTTTTTGATTTCTCATTTTTTTGCGCCAAATAGTCTTTTTCTTTTGTTGTATTTTTATAATATAATTAGGATAATTTTTTGTTTGTGTATAGGTAGAAGACACCTGTTTGATTGGAACGTGTTTTTGAATACCCTCATAAACAATAGTTTTAAATGTTTGCCAAGCTTTTTCTACTGTTTCACATGGACGAAAAACTGAATCTCAGTCAAAAGTAGATAAGTATAAAAATAAAGTGTCATAGTCTGCATTGTCATAATCAGGAGCTTCATTAATTTTTTTTGTTTTTAATCAAAAATCTCAAGGTTATTATTGATGTGACAGAACTATGATCAGAGGTAGAGAAACCAGGACCAACTTTAACTGATTCAAATATATGCTCATCATTTGTTAGTAACAGGTCAAGAAAGTTTTTATCTCGAGTGGGTTCATTTACTAGCTGAAATAAACCAAGCTCAAAAAATAGTGACAGCCAAGCGTTTTCATTTTGACGATTAGATCTAATTTCGAATTGTGGCCAGTAAATTCCAGGCAGGTTGAAATCGCCAGTGATTATTAAGCTCCCTGT
>JASAMX010003589.1:0-12032 GCA_030248175.1 Microlaimidae sp. YZB2_3 | reverse complement strand
AGAAGAAGAAGAAGAAGAAGAATTAATAGAAAAAGAAACAGAAGATGTAGAAGACAAAGAAGAAGAAGAAGAAGAAGAAGAAGACGAAGAAGAAGACGAAAAAAAAGAAGAAGAAGAAAAAGAAGTAGAAGAAGAAGAAGAAGAAGAAGAAGAAGAAGAAGAAGAAGAAAAAGAAAAAGAAGAAGAAGAAGAAGAAGAAGAAGAGGAAGAAGAAGAAGAAGAATAAGAATAAGAACAAGAAGAGAAGAAGAAGAAGAAAAACAAGAAGAAGAAGAAACGTTTAGCTTATTTATTTCGCATTAAGCAGGATACGCAAAGTCGATGTTACTCAGCAATAACTGCGCCACCAAACACTACATAAAAAATATTAACATTATCGCAATGCAGCTTGTCTCAGTCGGGATTCGATCCAAGGACCTTCAGTATGCAACACGTGCGTTCTTCCACTGCGCCACAATCTCGACGAATATACCCACGAAGAAGTAGAAGAAAAAGAAGAAGGTTCTAAATTTCAAAATTTACTCACGTTCTATAATAATAGTTGGCACGGTGCCGCGGGGCTAAATGGCCCCATGGCGCTCCGGTGCGCCCTATTGCACCAGATAATTAAAAATACTTACGGTTTACTCCTGCTGACACTTTGCTTAGTTTAGAGAAAACGATTATGTAAATGAAAAAAACAGCCACGGCGCTGAGTACGGAAATAAAGATGCCAAAAACCGCGAAAAACAGCGCGAAACTGTTTCCGCCCAAATCGATACTACTTTTTGTCTTCAAACCGTATTGCGCGTGAGGAAATAACGGTAACTGAGACGCGCCCGCCATCAGCGCAACGCATATGTAAATTTTTGTGCGCCTGTCGCTGAACCAGAGGCTGTACTTGGCGAAATAAACCACGCCCACCAATCGATTAACGGCAATAAGTAGCTGCAGAGACATTGTGCTGACTGTGGCACCCATATACACCGGCGTAAAAAGCCGATCGAACCATTCTCCAAAAATGTAATACCTGTAACAAAAGTGAAGTAATATTTTGGAATTCAATAGATTGAAGCTATAACGCTTTTGTATTTCTATGGCGATTTATACCTATCCTATTTGACCTCGTGAATTTGTATAGCCACATGAATAAAAAAAATAAGGTTCGAATAAAACTGCGGTAATGAAGTTTAAAAAAATACAGTTTTAAACACATATTTTTTTTAAACACTGCCTTTTCACAAAACAAAGAGATGCAAAAATTAGTTAACTTTAGTCCTTTAAAACGTTTTAGCTTTTTGCACTTTAGTTTTAAGTCTAAAAGTGGATAAATAAACCAATTGCTTGAGACATTAAACAACATGAATTCTTTTGGTAAACAAAAGAGAATGATTTATGGACATTATTTATGAGAATTATTTATTTACGAGCTTTAAGTCCTTAAATGGCATATTTTTTTCATTACTTGATTTTTTTGTAGTTCGTGTATATACCCTAAACTGTTTTTTAGCAACATTGTTTTCGATTTATTTAAACTATTTATTCCAAAATTATGAATTAATTGCTAATATAAATTATTTTAACACAAAAAGCTCACTACTTTCACATAGAATTTGTGAAAAATAGTCAACTTTTACTTTAAAGACCAGTTCATATTTAAAAAAACGTATAAATAAAATAAGCACAAATAAAATCAAATATATTTAGAGCTGTATTTTGAAGTAATGCGAATTTGTAAGTTTAGACATTATTATAATGAGTGAGAATTATTATTTTTAGTAGTAGAATTAGAAGTAGAATTATTAAAATAAACATTACCCAGCTAGCTGGCAAGCAGGTCTATAGAATTGCATGTTAGTCAACATTATCATATCACATATTCCCAAAAAGATAACGATCAAATAAAAACTATTTGGAAATTTTGTTTTTCGATGCTTTATAATGACAGTGATAACTGATGCGTACAGACCAATTATATGCACCCCATACACCACCTCAAAGATATAAATTCCATAGCCGTTTTGAATCATCTTCGCTGAAGTTAGTGAAGTGTTTGGTGTTGCATTTGTTTCCATTTTAATACAATTATTTATGTAGTTTATACAAAAATGATGCGGACTGGCGACAAAACTCGAAGTTTAAAAGATTATATCTCCATAACCTAGGGTAAAATAAGTACGGGACATATATGGGAGCACAGCTCAGACTCTTAGCTATCTTTTAAAAAGGTTAAAAAAATATTTTTCTATGACGTCATCACTACGCCGATGCCGTGAAAAAACCTGGACCCAAAAAAACAGAACTTTTTTATTAATACAAGATAACAAACGCCGCTTGGTATAAGATCTAAGTCTAAAAAACCTCTGCGAATTTTACTTGAACAATTACTTTGCCATTTAATTTGTTTTATAATAGATAGAAAACATTAAAGAAAAAGTCGACTTATATTAAATCTAAATTTTTCAAGGTTTTTCAGACTTAGATCTAGATATTTGGTTTTAAAATAGACGTTAAATATAATAATAATATCTTTGTACCGTTGGGGTGACGTGTGACTCAATTAACACCGTCGTATTAATAGCTGATTAACTCATGCAAAAATTCATCCACGCCATGGGAATTTGTAAATTCATTTTTATCATATGGTTAAAAAACGCAAGCCAAAGCTTCTAGACTTATTGTTTTTATGGGATTTTGTTTTTCTAAAAGTTTAATTCAGTGTATTATTAAATTGCTCGTTTTAAAGAGACTTGTTTCAGTCTTTTCTGGCATTAAGTTTTTAGACTTATTGTAGCGTTATACTATCTCATTTAATATAAGGCTTTTTTTCGAAGCTTTGTTCTGTCTTTTGCTAGAATTTCCGTCTTTTAAAACATTGGATTCAATGTCAATTTTCAAAAAAATAAATAAACAACAAAAAATTTACGCGAAAATTTTTGAACCTACTAGCATTTCATTATTCAAAAATTATAAATATAATTTCTAAAAAGTATATTGTACATGATTTTTGTCTCTGTAACAACTCTCCTTTTGTTGATGTTACATAAATACGACGCCTTATGTGAGTTGTAAAATTAAAGTCAGCGGGTGATCATGAAACACATAACGTTAAGCGTTGAAATACTAAGGCTTTAAGTCCTGTATTACCTATATTTCATTCAAAAAACTAAAAACGAGTAATTTCTTCGCATTCCTTCTTAAAAAAAACTCGCTGAATTTGACCCATATTTCCAGACGTTACATGGCTGACCTTATATAAATGTGGAGACATAAGACGTACAATCAAAATTAAGCGGTTATAGCGTTTTAAAATTAAAATCCCAGGCTTTCAGTAAATATCCAAAATTCAATCAAATTTAACCAACTATTTTAAGAGAGAGCACGCGAGATTTACAGCTTGTTTATAAATATTATGTGTTTATTTAAGTTAAAATAATATTGGGAGAAAAAAGGAGCGACGAAAATATGTTTATTAACTTATTACTGCTTTGTGATATTTTAAAAGCAGCGCGTTGAGCTTTATTGCGCTGTTTTGTTCCTCGCCCCTGAATTTTTTTATTACAATAAATTTATAGAAAATTGTTATTGTTGCCGTTTGGTTGTTACTGAGGGCTGAAGAAATTTTTTTATTCTTTCCCATAGGTATTAGCGGTTTTTTTATTGAAAAGTTCACTAATTATAACCAAAACCAAAACAATAACCTCAAGAAATTGTTTATAACATTGTAAAATTACTGAATACTTAATTGATTGAGTTAAATCGGTAGGACAAAAGTGTCCTGATGCCCAATGCGAAACTTAAAAAAAAATTGGACGTTTTTCACATAAGCACAGATTTAACTAGGAATTTTAAAGCAAATATCAAAATGAAATTCAGCTGTGTGGACAATTTAGCATCTATGTTCAAAAAATCTACTCCGAATATTAACTACAGCAAAAAAATTTTGAAAAATAAAAATAAATAAAAAAATAAAAATAAAAATAAAAAAAAACACGAAAGTCTAAAAGTTAAGCAAATTAAGCTAATTAGCATGAAAACCAGACATGTTTCGGGGAAAAAATTTTAGGTTTTTAATATCAAAAAAATATGAAGAATTGTCTGGTTATCAAAAATTTATGTAGTTTTTATTGCCGAAGGAGCTATTTAGGAATTTGTTTTTTCATCATACGCCATCAACAACGGTTAACCGCGCAGTGGCTTAACCCATTTAATATAAGGGAAAGAGCGCTCCGCGCTCTTCCCTGATTTTAATATTAAATTAAAATTATTTTAATAAATTTTAGAAGATAAGTTTTAAATTTTTTAGTTTATTTTGATTTAAAACATTAAAAAATGGTCTAAATAACCGCACGAAAACACAAAACAAATTTTCGTTAAACTTCGAAAATACTTCCTTATGCCATGCAAATTTTTGTCATTACGTCCTAATTGATGATTATTGACTCTTTCGCAATTAAAATGATGCGATTCAAACCGATCGCGGTTTCAAACGTTTTTATACGAAAAATAGCATTACTTCAAAAAATTACAATTGGTTATTGGTAAAAGTTTGGAGACATAGTTATTAGAAATTTGTTTTTGTGTTGAAAAACAGGAAAACATGTTTGCTAGTAAGAAAACACTTAGAAAGAGCATTTTTAGCTGCGATATTTGGCAATTTCGTAACAGGATTTTAACCTTAAAAATATGTTTTTCTAACAAAATAACCTGGAAATTCGAAAAAAATGAACTTTTAAAGCTTATTTTTTGGAAAAGTTTTTAATTTAAAAGTTTGCTTCTGTCAGCATACGGGCTTGGAATGCTTCCAAATTTTAAATTCGCATTTTTGACAGCTTATTGTAAGCTTAAAATTAGGTTTTTTGATACAAACCTAAAATAAAAACCCGTTGTTTTTTGATAATTTTTACGTTTTTAATGGTTTCGAAAAAAATTTCGACAAAAATTTTCGGCATTTGTGTTTGGCCCCGCCATAGCCCCCGGTAGAGTTGTAAAATGTCACTTATACTTAAATCAAGAATATATAACACAAGAGAATGTCCGACTATACACTAAATTTTTGACCAAAATGTTGCGAGAAAAATCGCACTTTTAAATTCGTGTGCGACTTTTCTCGCAAAAATCCGCCATTTTCTGCTAGTTTTTCCGCGCTGCGATTTTTAACACAGTGTTAGTTTTTCTCTTCTTTCGTTCTTTCTTTCTTTCGCACTCTAGGCTGCTTTATTCGCACTGCGATTATTTTCGCACTGCGAGTCTGGCTGCGCAACAAAAAAAATATAGACGCTGGTAGTCATTTTCAATGGAGTAAAACACTTCGAAACTTGTTTTATTTAATTTTAAAACTTTGGAAAGTTACTTTATTTTATTAAAACTAAAAAGTTTTAACATGTTAAGGTAAAAAAAAAGATTTTTACTCATTTAAACACAAAATTTTCGCTCCGTTTTGTTTTTATTTTTTTGTTGTGCAGCCCAACTCGCAGTGCGAAAATGAACGCAGTGCAAATAAAGCAGCATAGAGTGCGAAAGAAATCGCAGTCCCCACTGCGAGAAAACTAACACTGTGTAAAAAATCGCAGCGCGGGAAAACTTGCAGAAAATGGCGGATTTTTGCGAGGAAAGTCGCACACGAATTCAAAAGTGCGGCTTTTCTCGCAAAATTTTGGTCAAAAATTTAGTGTACAGTCGGACATTCTCTTGTGTTATATATTCTTGCTTAAACCAATAAATACAATGGATTTTGGATTACGTTTACTGTTACTCGACTTTAAAATTTCATTTACTTTTACTTTTATTCGGATTCTGAAAATACTTAAATCTGTTTAAGTAAAATTGGGGTAATTTTATTAGTAGATTTCCTATGGGCTTGTTGTAAAATGAAAAAAAATTTTCATGCCGCTAACACGCCAAACACCCTTTATTTATTAAGACCAAAAACTAATTAAAAAACATTTTACATAAAATTAGCAAAACACTGTGAAACAGAGCTCTGGAGCTGCGAAGATCACCGTTTTGCTTTGTTTCAAAATTACTTTTATTATACTTTTAATCATACTTTTACTTAAAAAAATACGTCTTACTTCTATTTTACTTAAACAAAATTTTGACCGTTACTTTTATTTTTAATTCACTTAAATTAAAAAAATCACAAATTACTTTTACTCTTACTTTACTTAAACTAAAATTTTTCAAATTACTATTACTTTTACTTAAAATAATCCAAAATCAATACTTTTTACAACACTAGCCCCCGGGAAGTCAACGGCAACCTCTTTTTTTTTCACGGCATCAGCCCTAATGACATCGTAGAAAAACAATTTTTTTCTAACCTTTTTAAAAGATAGCTAAGAGTTTGAGCTATGCTCCGATATATATCCCGTACATATTCTACCTTCAGTTTTGGGGATATAACCTTCCAAAGTTCTAGTTTTGTCGCCAGTCCGCATCACTTTTGTATAGACTATATACAGTATTCACTGCTTTGGTTATTAAAAATTAATTTTACTTTTACCTAAATTATCTATTATATTTAGAAACATAAATAAAATTTATATCATCCTTAACAGGTGTTTACTCTGTTTTTTTTTTAGTTTTCAATTATATCATAAGTTATTTGTCTGTTTTTTTAATTATTTCTTATTATTTTTCAGCTGATTTTAAGCAGCTAAACAAATAATAAAATAAAAATTAAAAAAATGTATTTATAAAATAAGATTTCTGTTGTTTTTGTTGAGGTCAAATAAAAGGTATTGCAATTTGGTTTTTCAATGCTTTATAATGACAGCGATGACTGATACTTGTGATGTTCCTACCCTCCAATATCATGCTCTAAATCTCCGACCATTGTAATGGAGGGACCTCCTTAAATGAAGGATTTGAGGCTTATTTAAGCTTGAAATACATTTTAAACTACTCCATTTTTTATTTAAATAAGTTTTAGGAAAAAAATTAGTTTACAAAAAAATTTTAATAAAATATTTTATGCCATCACTCTTTAATGATGCATGAAATTAGTTATAATAGGGCGGAGTTTAGAAAATAAAGCTCCGGAGCTCCGGAGGTTGCTCCGGAGCTCATGGGCTCGGAACTCTAGAGAACATCACTAACTAATACAGACCATAATATAATATGCTTAAAGGCAAATTTCCGCACCGTTTTGAATCTTATTTTTTGGAGATGAAATGCTTGGAGTCGCACTTGTTTCCATAGCAATAAAATTTGCGCTATTAAAAAAAAATTCTAACTGGTAGCATTTTTAAAGTAAATAAAATATTTTATCAAAAATAAAAAGCTCGTACTCTCACATTTACAAAAAACGCTTTTGTTTCCAAAACTTGTTTCCAAGTTAGTAGGTTATGTTCATACTTTTAAGTATTTCAAAAATTTTAGCAAGCAAAGCTACTGCACTTTTTGCCGGAAAATTACTAAAATCAAGGGCTAAAAAAATGCAAATCACCCAAAAGGGAAGAAAAAATGTAATATAACTTATTGTTGCTCTTTTATTGCATATAAATCTCTTTTTTGTAGGCTTTTGACTTCCAGAAAAACGTGAAAAAAAAACGTTAAATTCCAAAATTTGTTTAAAATTTGTTATATTCCGACTTCAAAAAATACCAAAAAAATTTCAAACAAAAACAAATATAATTCTGTAAACCTATTTGATAATATTTAAAAAACGACGTGATTCTTATAATAATTTGAAAATATTATGTCAGTGCAATATATAAGTATTAGAGTAAATAATTTGGAATGGCCAATAAGACGATCCTCTTGTCTATATAATACCGTTAATCTTTCTTACAAGTGTAAAAATAATAATATTGTTATTCCGAATCAGACGCAGTGTGTATATTGCCTTCCGCGTCTCAGTGTAAAAGGACGTTTGGGGGACCCAAATAAACAAACAAGTTAAGTTAAACATAAAAAAGCACTGGCGCACAGTGCTTTTACATTTCAGACGAGTTTTTTCGCCTGAAGAATCAGAAAGGGTTAAAGTGGACCAATGTTTCCTTATTGTTGACGCGGTGCAGCTAAACTGAAACCTTGAAGGATTGAGTTCTAAAATACGTTCGCAACTCTTATTCCTCTTAGTTCTTTGGTTGGAAAAAACTCTACAAGGAAATACTTAATGCACTTTTCGTCATACTGAACGACCAATCAGCTGCGTGAAATCCATGCTCATGCAAATTAAACGACACCGCATGCAAATTTGTGCCACCCATAATTTTTGTTTTGTTCTTATTTACGCAAAAACATTTAATTTTTTTTCTTTTTTATATATACTAAGGTGCGGTGCGGTCAGTAATATAATAGAGAGGCGTCTGTGGGTAAGATAATTTAAATTTTATATTAAAAATTTTGGACTGCTTGACAAAGAGGTTTGATTCTTAAAATTAAGAGTATTTTGGTAGCCAAATAATGTGAAAATATGAGTTTGGTTTCATGTTTCTAAATTGGTAAACTGGTTGAGTTTAGAAAAAATAAAGATTTTAAGAATTTACTTTTTTTGGGAAAATTGTAAAATTTTGGCTGTAAAAATTAAAAATTTTTAAAAATAAAGTTCATTTTTGAAAAAAAAAAGCCTTTTTTTATTTAATGATCAAATAACAAAACTAATATTTCATTGAGCATAGTCTATGCATAGTTTAATTCTGTTATATCATCATTTCTTTTTTTTTCTTTTCTTTATTTTCTACAAAATCAATTTTCAAATCAAATCAAATTTGCGACTTATTTTCCGCCATCATAAACTATAATTCTAACAAAATATCAACATAGCTATCTGAAATGGCTTTAAAGGCTCAAAAAAGGCACTTTTTTAAGTCATATTAAATTTTTTTTTGAATGCATCCAATGAATCAACAGTTACTTGAGACAGAAGTAGATTGTTCCAAGATATAACTACCCTATTTGCAAAAAAATATTTCCTTGCATTGATTCCTGACTGTCTTCAACAGCGAATTTAAATGGATGACGGCGGGTGGGCTGCAGGTTAAACATAAAAAATCATTGGCTTGCAATTTTTTTAAGCTATGCAAAACACGAACATTTACTGATAAAAACGATTTGGTTATTTAAACTTTAGTATTAAACCATTTTTGCTTAAAATATTGAATTAGTATGATGTTAAATAATCGATCCGATACTGAATGTCACGGATTCAATCAATTTTAATTTACCCTTACTCTCTGTTTTTTGGGATATTTACAAAATTATGTGACAAAAATTTTTGCGCACTTACAAGTGTTTCTAATTTTAAATAACACCAGGCTTAAATCGCTTAATACATCAAGTTAAAAACTTAAAATTTGGGTAGGTACTTCGTGAAAAAATTTTTTAAAAAATTTGAAAGTTAGCCCCAACCCCCACCCCTCCCCCACCCCAATTTAGCGACAATTTTTAAGGGAAATTTCAAATTTTTAACCATATGAATGTGTTTCCGATTGTACCGCCAATAAAAAAAAACTGGGAACCTGAAAACGCGATTTCTGCTACCGTTACCTTGATTGCTTTATTTTTTTGGCATTAACCAAATCTGAGCTACAACGATGGTCGAAACCCTTTCATTTAAACGAAACCTGTTTAGTGTTCAAGATCTTTACAGAGTTATGACGTTATAAAATCACTTTTAGCCAATTAGCGCTTGGAAAAAACTGACCTCCACTGAACGCAGAGATCTTCAGTTTTTAGCTCCTCCCACAACCATTCCCACAGGGCAAATCATATACGTGATTAGGAATACTATATGACATTATGAGAGTCCTTAAAATCCTGACGTGACTACATATTGGCCGTTGCAGAAAAGCGACAACTGCAGCCAGGACATATTTAGGTATACGTTTTTTTCGATTCTGCGGTATAAATCACTCGAGCTATGAAAATAGGTTACACTTTGTGAGCTTGAAAAGTTTCTAGAGGCATAGCTGCGTAAGATTTATTATGAATCACGAAAAAGATGCATTTGTACCATGTACTATGATCTCAAAAAAGCAGCACAGGACCGTGGTAAATAAAAAAAAGCATGAAAAATGTTAATGTTATCGCACTGTTTTATGATCATTGGTAGCGCGGGAGCGCCACGTTGGCGCCACAGGTAACCCGAGTAGCATGGGCGCCGCAGGTAGCACGCCATGGCACCGCGGCGTCACACTAACCATTATTAGAAAACGCGTCTAAATTTTGAAGGTTAGATTTTTATTATTATTATTATTATTATTATTATTATTATTATTATTATTATTATTATTATTATTATTATTATTATTATTATTATTATTATTATTATTATTATTATTATTATTATTATTATTATTATTATTATTATTATTATTATATTACTATTATTATTATTATTATTATTATTATTATTATTATTATTATTATTATTATTATTATTATTATTATTATTATTATTATTATTATTATTATTATTATTATTATTATTATTATTATTATTATTATTATTATTATTATTATTATTATTATTATTATTATTATTATTATTATTATTATTATTATTATTATTATTATTATTATTATTATTATTATTATTATTATTATTATTATTATTATTACGATTACGATTACGATTACATTATATTACTATTACTATTATTATTACTATTACTACTAATTACTCTTACTATTACTAATACTATTAATATCATGGGTGGCACGGGAGCGCCACCCATGATTTAGCCCCGTGGCGCCGCGCCAACCATTATTAGAGAACGTGGGTAAATTTTGAAATTCAGAACCTTCTTCTTCTTCTTCTTCTTCTTCTTCTTCTTATTATTATTATTATTATTATTATTATTATTCAACGCTCCATCCTTAAAAGCGATATTACTCATTCGTTACTGATTGATCAAAAATAAACATGGGCTTATTAGAAAGAAGAAGGAATTACGCAACTTTCTTAGAAAGCACTTTTGATGAAATGTCAATTGAAAAAATTATACTCACAGCAATCTTTGACAAGCGCGAAATCGCCACTTTTTCAAATTTATAGTTGTTTCTTACACATACAAATATAACCTTCTAATTGAAAAAGTGGCGATTTCGCGCTTGTCAAAGATTGCTGTGAGTATGATTTTTCAATTGACATTTCATCAAACTAAAAAAATGCAACAGTGCTGTGTGATTAGATCAATGTATAAACAAATCATTATCATATGGTAGAAATTTTTATTTAGTGAGCGGCTGTCCAAACCAAATGCAAATTTCCTATAGTCCACATAATGTCCATCTCAGACTAGTCCACATCTTTTTTGTCTAAACATACGCCCGGGGAAAAATCGCCCCTTTTTCTTGCTCTATTCTTAGAGCATTTTTCAAGGCTAGTTACTATTACCAAAAATATATAATACTATATATTATATTAAGGAAAAATATGTCACTCCCTACTAGAAGTTAAACAATTTTGTGCCATTTTTTGAGCACTGCCATTAATTGCAATGCACAAAAAATGGCAAAACAACTGCCATTAATTGGGCAAGTGTCGTGTAAATGGGCACTGCCTAAAAACTAGCAGTATTTTCGCGAAACCAGACACAACCAGCCAATCACATCAAACCAAAGGGTACGAATTTAAATACCCACCGAGTTAATGTTTTAACGTATCTTAATATATTTTTAGAAGCAGATTCACCTGTCGTCAAAACGGTCTTCACCTAACTCCGTTCAGACGTTAATCCAAGCTCTTTTCTTTATGGGGAAGAGTGGCTTTTTTTGGGGGTGCATACTGCATAACCGGGTTTTGATGAAAAACCGCAGCTACCCCGATTTTTTTGACTTATGTTATTAACTTTACAAGTTCAGTTTTAAAAGTTTCTTTCAGTGGCAAGTGTTTTAAATTTTTTTTAAAATTTAACAGCAGTAATAAAAAAAGCTTGAAACGGGGTCTAATTTTAAATACTGATTTTTTAAGGGCTTGCTATGAATTTAAAAATGTGTTTTTAAGAAACATTATGTATGAAAAGACGACTTATACTGTCTTGTATTTTTTTGCTTTTATAAAAATAAAAACATAATTAAAATTAAACTTAATCGAAGGCAAA
>JASAMX010003588.1:25000-26389 GCA_030248175.1 Microlaimidae sp. YZB2_3 | reverse complement strand
TTTTGAATTGCAGTCTAACTAGGCCACCCGACACAACTTCAAAAAAATCTGCATTTTTTTTGCCGCAATTCAGGGTATACTTGTCTTTAAAAAATATTTTGTTTATTTGTTTGTTGCGCATTCATTATTGTAGTTCTAGTCAAATTTAATAATATAATTTTTTTAGAAAAAAAATAGAAATTTAATTTCAGTTTTAATTTTTTTTTCATGTTTCTTGATTTTGTTTTAATTTCGATGATTTATTTGGACTTTTTGTGTGAGATCAAAACTTTTAATTTAGAGACGTGAAGACAAAAAACTTATTTTTATTATTATTTACTTAATTTTTAAAATTCTTTAATTAAAGCGTGAAAACATCTGCAATCAAAGATCTCAAAACAAAAATTTTGCGCGATAAAAATGAGCTAAAGAGCTCACAAAACTTCATCAATACTTGATGCTAAATTTTTAACTTTAATTTGGAAACTTTAATAAAACTTCAAAAAAATTGTTTTTAAATAGAATTTTTAAAATAATCCCAATTTGTAAATTTTTTGTTGTAAACAATTTTTTTAAAGATTAACTTTCATAAAATCCAGAAGCTGCTGTCCAAAAAATTTTTGGGTATGCCTCAAACCCCATTTTTAGTGTTTTTAGTACTGGGAAGTGGGACCCCCCAAATTTTATGGGGGGGGAGGGTGTCGGCTAAAATCGGGATCCCCCCACCTCTGCTCACCTATGGTGAATAGTCATATCGTGAACAGACCTGTGCTCGCCCCCTCCCCCCCAGGGTTTTATTGGAGGGGGACAATTCCAAAACGAGGGGGGAACGCCCCCCCCCCCCCCCCTGGGGTTTTATTGGGGGGGGGCAATTCCCAAAACGAGAGGGGCACGGGGGGCGACTTTTTTGAAACGGGGGGGGGCAATAAACGGGGGGCAGCAGGAGAGAAAGAAAAAAGGAGAAAAAAAGAATAAAAAGAAGGAAAAAAGGAAAAATGGGACAAAAAAGCGAAAAATAAGATAAAAATAGGTCTAAAATGACTTAAAATACATTGAAATAGCCTAAAAACTGCAAAAAATTCACGATAATGGCGTCATCATAGGTCAAAAATGGCGTCATGATTTTGGGGTACTTTTTCATTTTTTGGCGGGGGGGCAATAAAACGGGGGGGGCAAATCCTTCAATAAAACGGGGGTTGGGCATTTCCAGACCTTGCACAGGTCTGAGTGAGTATAGCAAAAATCAGTGTCAACACTCAAAAGAGTTTCCTTACCCAACCCATCGCTTACCAGGATATGAATACCAATGCTTCAAAATATTTTGTAAAGTAAATTAAATTGTCAGGTTATTTTCCTTGGCGGAGGGATGCAGTCAAAAGGACAACGTAGTGAACATCTGTGCGGGTTGAA
>JASAMX010003588.1:0-20000 GCA_030248175.1 Microlaimidae sp. YZB2_3 | reverse complement strand
AATAGCCCACAAAAATTTTTTTATTAAAATATCTCCAGTGGTTCAATAGTTATGACCCTTCAAAAAAAGCGTTTTTCGACAATTCTGTACTCAAAAAATATCTCAATGGGTATTAAAATTTAAATTCCAAAATGTACACTTGAAGAAATCGGCTACTTTTTACTTTGATTTAATACCTTAATGGTTAAGATTGGTGCAGTATTTGTCGAGATATTGCGTTTCCCGTACAAAACACCTGCGATTTTTTTTGCTAAAAAAACAAAAAGACGGCAGTAATTTATTAATTTAATTTGGCCAACATTTTTTGCCGTCACTGTGTATTTTTAGCAAAAAATCGCGGGGTTTTTTTTGAAAACGTAATATCTCCACAAGTAATGCACCAATCTTAACGTTTAAGGTATCAAATCAAAATAGAAAATAGCCGTTTTCTTTGTGTGTATATTTTGTAATTTAAATTTTAATACCCATTGAGCAATTTTACAAGTACAGAATTGTCAAAAAACGCGATTTTTGGAGGGTCATACCTCCTAAACCACTGGGGATTATTGTTAATTATTTATTTACATCGTACATCATACAAGTATTTATAAGTTACACTAATAGTGAATTTAAAAAAATCAAAAAACATGTCAATTTAATAATACATACAACAAATTTATCTTCCAGGTTTATAAGTAAAGGTTATTAAGTTTCAGAGATATGCATATCTAGGATGTTCAAAATTTACACAATATAATGCAGGTACAATTTGTTTGCGTTGTTAACATTAAAGTTATAATATGACATTTTTTTAAATATAAATAGGGGATATTGCAGTTAGGTTGACTTTATCAAGTCTTTTTCAAAACAAAGCTACATTATTACTTTCAACTATATTTTTGTTAAGGCCGTTCCATATTTTGACAACCCTGTTAGAAAAAAGAATTTTCATGCGTTTATTTTATATTTTTCAGTTATTTTTAACTTCCAACCATTGTTTTGAGTTATAAATTCATTGTCTAAACTAAAAAACTCATTCAAATTTACATTAACCAGACACCTTAATATCTTATAACAAAGGACCAAATCATTTTTAATTTCACGATTTTCAAGGCTGTCTAAATTACAAACTTTCAGTCGCTCAGCATATGGTACGTTTTGACGACCACACCTTTTAAAAAGCATTTTTGTAAATTTTTTCTGAACAGGTTTAATGCAGTTTATGTCTTTGCGCAAGTACGATGACCAAACTGGGGTTTTGTATTCCAGTAAAGGCCGCACAAAGATTTATATGCTTTAAGCAGAATATTAAGATTTCTGGATTGAAAAGCTCTAAATATTAAAGACATGCGTCCTGAAGCAAATTTAGCTAACTTTTTTGCAGTGAAACGAAAATGTAAGGTCTGATGATATGCTTATACCCAAATCTTTAAAATTATAATGTGGTAGGTTCCTATGACCAATTTTTATAGAATTTAGAGAACATTTTTTAAAAGAAAATCTGAGCTGCCAGGTTTTACTCCAGTTAGCAAAACTATCAAGACATTTTTAAAATTCTTTTGTTTTAGAAGATTTAAAAACGAAATAGATTTTGGTGTCATCTGCAAATATTTTTGCAGTACAGTCATTTGTTAGGCTTTTAGGGATATCGTTAATATACAAAAGAAAGAGCAGAGGTCCAAGTATGCTGCCTTGCAAAACCCCACTTTTTACATAAACATAATCAGAAAAACAACCATTTACCAGCACTTTTTGCCTACGATCATTTAAAAAGTCTCCAATAAAATTTAACAACAAAATAACCAATACCGTAATCTTTTAATTTTGTTATCAATTGTGAGTGAAAAACTGTATCAAATGCTTTTTCATAATCAATGTATGCACAATGGACCGTTTGTTTTTTATTTAAGTCGGATGTCCAATCGTTTAGCGTGTTTAGCAACTGCAATCCAGTTGATCGTTTTGATAAAAATCCAAATTGATCTTTAGAAATAAGGTTGTTATTTTTTAAATATCTTATAATGCCATCGTAAATAATAGACTTCATAATTTTACATGGAATCCAGGTTAACGATATTGGTCTGATTGTTTTTCTTGCTAGCAGGTGTGTTTTTTTTTGAATATAGGGATAAGAAAAGTGTCTTTCTAAAGCAGAGGGATTATACCTGATTTTAGAGACCACTGAAAATATAGGGCTAGTGGGAGAGCGACATACTGAGAGACATACATAATGTTTTTCCAATAAGCAGTTGAAATAAAATCTAGCGTCTTTGAATACTTGTTAGGCAGCTTTTTTTAATTTTTGCATTACTTTTTGTTCAGAAAACTCCAGAAAATTTAGACCTATGTTATTAGCGACGTTTTTTTTGAACTGCGGTTTTTGATTTATTAGTTGGGTTAAATTATTATAAATACAACAATTAATAAAATTTTCGTCACAGCTATCTAAACCCAAAAGTCTAATAGGAATTTCCCCCCACCCAATTTTTGGGAAGTTAAAGTCCCCAACCGTGATAACATTACATTGGGTTTCATAAATAAAATTCATAAAATTATTCAAATTATTTAAATCTTTTTGATTTAACGAGTTGGGAGGCCTATAAATACAGTTAAACCGGATTTTATTGTGCTTATAAATTATATCAATAACGCAACATTCAATAATTTCATATTTTTTTGGAATAACAACTTTTATTACATTTAAAGATTTTTTTGCAAAAATACAAACACCTCCTCCTATTTTTTCTACTCGATCAAACCTAAATACATTGCAATCTTTGAAAAAACTTGTTTTTAACAGAGCGTGCGTTAAAAGTATGCATTTTAAAAAATCCGCTCCATTTTTGGTTAAATTTTTTTCACTGTTTTTTATGTTAGGAATTAAAGCGGAGAAACCCTGCTTGCTTATTACTTTGGTCCACCGGTTTTTTTCCTAAATATCCAATCTGAAAAATGACCATATCTCAACATGTAGGGTAACTGACTTAATTTCGGCCACGCCTTCATTTCCTCAACCAATTTAGGGTGTTAGAAAATTGAATTATTTTCAAAACACAAGAGGGCTAGAACAGAAATAGCTGGATGTATGTTAAATAAACTGTTTTTGCCAAGTTTTTTATTCATTTGATTCGGCATTATTAACATTTGCATACAAAAAACTACATTTTTGTGATTTTCTGGAATTTTGGCATGTGTTTAAACTGCATCAAATTTGAATTGACACAAAATATACACCCTGAATTAAAGGCTGTTAAGTGGTCAAAATAGTTAGTTTTCATGTTTTTATATTTTCTTCGAAAGAAGATTCTAATGCATTATACTAAATGCGCATTTTCAAATTACGGTAATTTCGGCCACCCCGAGACTTCAAAAAAATCTGCCATTTTTTTGCCGTATAGAAATTAACGGTATTACTGTACTTTTAAAAAATATTTTTGTTTATGTTTGTTTGCGCGTTTGGTTATTCATAAAGTTATATTGTGTCAAATTTAATAAAATAATTTTTTTAGAACAAAAATAGAAATTTAATTTCAGTTTTAACTTTTTTTTTGATGTTTCGTGATTTTGTTTTCATTCCGATGCCTTTTTTAACTAGTTTTTTTGTGTGAGATCAAAACTTTTAAATTCAAGACTGAAAACAAGAAACTTATCTTTATTATTATTAACTAATTTTTAAAATTCTTTAATTAAAGCGTGAAAACATCTGCAATCAAGGATCTCAAAAAAAAAATTTTGCTTGATAAAAATAAGCTAAAGAGCTCACAAAACTTCATCAATACTTGATGCTAAATTTTTAACTTTAATTTGGAAACTTTAATAAAACTTCAAAAAAATTGTTTTTAAATAGAATTTTTTAAAATAATCCCAATTTGTAAATTTTTTGTTGTAAACAATTTTTTTAAAGATTAACTTTCATAAAATCCAGAAGCTGCTGTCCCAAAAAATTTTTTGGGGTATGCCTCAAACAGCCCATTTTTAGCGTTTTTAGTACTGGGACCCCCCAAATTTTAGGGGGGGGGAGGGTGTCGGCTAAAATCGGGATCCCCCCACCTCTGCTCACCTATGGTGAATAGTCATATCGTGAACAGACCTGTGCTCGCCCCCTCCCCCCCAGGGTTTTATTGGAGGGGGACAATTCCAAAACGAGGGGGGAACGCCCCCCCCCTGGGGTTTTATTGGGGGGGGCAATTCCAAAACGAGAGGGGCACGGGGGGCCACTTTTTTGAAACAGGGGGAGGGGGCAATAAAACGGGGGGCAGCAGGAGAGAAAGAAAAAAAGGAGAAAAAAAAGAATAAAAAGAAGGAAAAAAGGAAAAATGGGACAAAAAAGCGAAAATAAGATAAAAATAGGTCTAAAATGACTTAAAATACATTGAAATAGCCTAAAAACTGCAAAAAATTCACGATAATGGCGTCATCATAGGTCAAAAATGGCGTCATGATTTTGGGGTACTTTTTCATTTTTTGGCGGGGGGGCAATATACTAAAGCACTTTAGCCTTAGCTTTTGCCAAACTGACAAATATGGAACTGTTCCTAAATTTTAAAAATTATCCCTTTTTTAAGGTAATTCTTAGTATTGCTTTGTTAAGTTTACAGTTAAAACTCAACACTAAAGTGGTTTTTAACGTTTATTGCATCAGGTTTTAGTTTTATATTTTAAAGATATTATTTTTAGGCTTAATTTTACATTTTTTAAGTTTCTTTTGTAACTAACTGTATTCCAGTTTTAACTTTAAATGTTAATAGCTATATTAAAAATGCTTAACTATCAAGAATAGTTTTTCTGAAGTAAATATCCAAAGCAACAAAACATTTAACCAAAATTTTTTATTAAAAAAAACGCTAACTGCATAATAAACGTTACAAAATGTCCATATGAAACAATAAAAATAAGATTAATTTAATATTACGCACTTAGAAACCCAAAAAATACTTCAAAAAAGCAAGAAAAAAAATCAGTATTTTCTAATGCTTATAAGTACGGTGCGGAGTCAAACTTTTTGTCTTCGATTTTGACAATTGTTTTGTAAAAACCTTACCCCTGCCCCAATAGCCCACAAAAATTTTTCCAACAAAATATCTGCAGTGGTTCAGGAGTTATTAACTACCCCTTAAAAATGGCATTTTTCGACAATTATGTACGTGACGAATTGCTCAATGGGTATTAAAATTTACGTTACAAATTATGCACTCAACGAAACTGGCTACCTTCTACTCTAATTTGATACCTTGATTGTTAAGATTGGTCCAGTATTTGTCGAAATATTGCGTTTCCCGTACAAAGAACCCGCAATTTTTTCGTTAAAAACACCAAACGACGGCAGTGATTTTGTGAACCCAACCTTTTTTTCCTTCACTTCGTGTTTTTAGCAAAAAATCGAGTGTTTTTTTGTACGAAAAACGGAATATCTCGACAAATACTGCACCAATCTTAACGATCAAGGTATCAAATTAAAGTAGAGAGTAACCGCTTTTTTTAATGCATAATTTGTAACAAAAATCGTTATACCTATTGAGCAATCTTTCACGTATAGAATTTTCAAAAAACGCCATTTTTGGGGATCATTACTCTTGAATAGTGTTGTAAAAAGTTACTTTTACTTTTACTTAAAATAATAAAAGCAACGGATTTTGGATTACTTTCACTTTTAATTTTACTCGACTTTTGAAATCCCAATTACTTTTATTCTTACTCGACTTTTGAAATTTCAAATACGTATACTTTTACTCTTATTTGGATTTTCCACTGCAAATACTTACATTAATTTAAGTGAAATTTCAGTAATTTCAATGGGTAGATTCCTTAGTATATAGTAATATGGGCTTGTCCTTCAATAGTAATAGTAATAGTGCTAGTCCTTCAATAGTAATATGGGCTTGTTGTAAAGTGAATGGCAGAAGATAATTTTTTAAGCCGCTAACACGCTAAAATCATTTATTTTAACTAAAAAACTTATTAAAAAATAATTGATAAATTAGCAAAAAAAACTTTGAAACGGAGCTCTGGAGCTCCAAAAACCGGTGTTTTTCTCCGTTTCAAAATCACTTTTATTATACTTTTACTCTTACTTTTACTTAAAAAAATAAGTCTTACTTTTACTTTACTCAAATAAAATTTTGATGATTACTTTTACTTTTACTTTACTTAAATTAAAAAATGACAAATTACTTTTACTCTTACTTTACTTAAATTAAAATTTTTCAAATTACTTTTACTTTTACTTAAGATAATCTGAAATCAATACTTTTTACGCAACACTACTCCTGAACCACGAGATATTTTGTTGAAAAAAATTTTGTGGGCTATTGGGGGCAGGGGTAGGGTTTTCACAAAAAAAATCAAAATCGAAGACAGAGAATCAAGTTTGTCTGCACCTGCACCACCTCTGCACCGCACCTTTAAACAAAAATCAGAAACACAAAAAATAAAACCCCATATTCATAGCACCTTGAAACCACAATTGGTTTTAATCGCTTTGAATAGCATTATTGTTCAAAATACTCATTTATGTTTCTTTTAAAGTAAAAATATAGTATATTCAACTTCAGATAAGCATAGTTTTTTGGCAGCTAAGAGTGGGGGAAGGGGTTGAAGTGGTGGTTACGCGGGGTGAATTGCATCTTAAATTCTGGGAAGGATGTATGGAAACTTTTGAATTCTAGAAGAGGGTCAGTGTGTGTTATGTGGGTTTTTAAAACAAAATACTTTAGAGGTGTCAGATTTAAAATTCTGAAGAAGAGCCAGATTAAAAAAATTGAAATATTTTCTGAGGAGAACTTGATTTTTGTCTAGGAGGGAGGTCCAAAATTTTGTGGTTAAAGGACCCCAAGATCTCTCTCCATTTCATGGCTATAAATCTCATTAAATAATTATGTTATTGATTGGTGAACACTTTTTTGGTTTTTTATGATCATTTTTTTGGTAAATCTTTTTTGGGTGATTTTTCATTTTCCTGGCAAAAGCTAACGTTTTGCCGGGCCCATACCTTTTGCCGAGCTTTTGCCAGCTAATTTCAGTTTAGCCGCGCCTTAGCTTTAGTACTAAGCCCAAAAAACCCTTTAGTACTAAAGCACTTTAGCTTTAGCTTTAGTACTAATGACACCCGTAGTGTGACTTCGCCATTTACCAGAGAGTCAAAATTTAAATACAGTTAATCAAAACGCCTTTGTTTGGGAGCCCTGTCATTCTTGTAAGCAAGGAATTCTTTTTAGATGCGGTCAAAGTGTTCCAGGCGGTCGGTACAGAGGTTTGCAGTGAATGTTAAATTTAGCCGAAATTTTATTGTAGTGTTCAACGGGGATCTCTGTGAACTTTACGTGAAATTTGGCTTTGCATTGTGAGAATTCTCTTGTGACGTGTCTTCCTATAGCCTCATCGCATAAACCACACAGAACTGGAAGAGAGTCACCAAGCACTGGCGTTTTTTGATACACAGTATAGAAACCGATTTTTGTAACGTTATAAGATAGAAGAGAGAAATACATAGACAGGAAAAAAAGAAACAAATCTGTAGAATCGTTTATTTGGCAGATAAAGCTAAATTCAGCAAAATGTAAGCAGAGTTGATAAATTTAAGTTCGTTTATCATTATCCTGGTACAAATTCAAATCGAATAGTATAAAAATTAAGTAAATTCCAAATCATTTAAAATTGTTTATTTAAGATTTACAATTTAGAGGCATGGGGGAATAAGAAAACACGCCGAGCGTTGAGAATTGATAAAAAAAAATTTGTGGGGTATTGGGATCAGGGGTAAGGCTTTTACAAAAAATAATCAAAATCGAAGACAAAAAGTTTAACTCAGCACGGCACCTTTAAATGTACGGTTTAAAAAAGAAATATTGTTTTCTAGATGTTTTGGGTTCAATGAATCTGAGGGATCACATAAACAACAGCTGGCCGTATTTATAATTCTGTGCAAAACAAATCATGATCTTACAAGGCCTATCTCACTTAATAATAATGTTTTGATAAATGATAACAAATAGCAAGAATGCATAAGAGAATGTCTGACTGTTTGCTGAACAGTTGTTATAATTCTACTTTAAGCAATCCACAGTGTAAATTTTTCATAAAAGAAAAATATTTACTATAACCTATGAAATAATCTAAAGTTTGTTAAATAATCTGCATGAAAGTTTTTCGACATAATACTGGTGAAACAATATGCACGTAGGAATTGAAGAAAGATCTTGGAAAATTGAACAATACTTCATGGAAAAGCTTTGGTGTAGATTATTAAACATGTTGCAGTAGAAATTTTTTCCTACGAATGTGTTGTTTCTGTTGCTCCGTCAAGATGTGGAATAATTCGCCTGTTAAAATTCACGAAAAATTGTGGAATATTTAACAGTATTGTGTAAAAAACTTGTCATATAGATTATTCAACAAACTGTAGATTTTTCCACAAGTCGCACATAATAAAATTTATGAAAAATCTTAATGGGAAATCTACACTGTGGGTTGCTTAATGATTAACTAAAACAATTGTTGCATTCACAATCTAGCATTCTCTTATATTCTTACACATTCTTAAAAATACTGATTCACCACCTCGTAACCAGGCACGACTTTTAACAATTTTACACAGGACAATTAAGACTGAAAACACATACCCTACCACCACTATAAGGATCAGTCAGTTGGGTTTTAAGCAGTTCAAAAATTTCTTTCTTGAATATATTCACTAAATCAGCACCAAAAGTATCTATGTCAGCGCAAGTGGCGTCGTCTCTTCTTGTTGATTGAGTATGCAAAACAAAACACGAATCGTCATAGAAAATGGTTTTCATGTCTTCTACTCCGTCAAGTTGATTACATTTGGTCTGCAAGTCTAAACTTGAAAGTTTTGACTTTTTTTAGTTTTTACGAGCAAAATAACTCATAATATACGTACCAAAATATCACAACATTTGGGATTTTCATTTTTAACTGAAATACACTTGTTGTACACCGAGTATTGGCTATTTTTCACAGTGGCTTTAAAGCTATACATTGTAGTATAATAATTTTTGTAGAGGTTTTCATTAAGAAAGGTTTTATCTTTATAACTTTTTAACAGTTTAATATTATTTAAGGAATTTATGATTATTGAGTAAAAAGAAAGAGAATAAATCAAACAATTTTTTTACCTTTTTATCATTTTTTACGTAACTTTTATCAAGAATACATAACGAAATAGGATATTTAACAAATTTGTAACAAACTTGTTTCCTATCCGTGAATCACTTTTTAATATATATTCTTTAACTTTTGTTTCTATTTGTTTTTGTAGGTTATTTATTATTTTTATTTAAATCTATTTCCTTTGTATTACAGTTTATTTAGCAATGGATTGGTACAAGGGATCGACTGGGGCAGAATTATATTACTAATGCCGGGGCGGGGGCCGGGGTAGAAAATTTTGCCTTGACCGGGGCCGGGGCAGGCTAAAAATTTAGCAGAATTTGTAATTTTGGTCGTTTTTTCAAAAATTCTAATTTTTTACTGTAAATTATTTGTTTTAGGTAATTAACAGTCACCTTTTAGAATTTAAGCCCTTTTGTAAGTAGAAAAACTTATTTTTTTAATACACAAAGTTTTTTCAAGTGTAAGGAACAAAAGGGGACAAGCCGGTTTTGTGATCCCTTTGTTCGTTACACTACGACATTTCTTTTTCTTGTTTAAAAAGAACAGTGGTTTTTCCCGATTGTAATAGCTCAGTTTAAAAATGTGAAAAGAGCACGTAAATTGTGGTAATTAATTTATCCTAGATGAGCAGGGAAATACACGACACTCCCTCTTGACCTTGAGGTCGGTTAGGGTAGGGTGGATTACTGGAGTGTTTCCTCCAGCACACAAAAAGACAGATTTGGTTGCCGAAACGCAAACTAATCAACTGATAGAAGTGGAGCTGCTGCGAGTGTCAATTAGTTAGGTTGGATATTGAATTAAATTGAAACATTAATTGTACAAGTGTAAAAAGTTAAGAATACTTTAGCAAAGCCAATGAGGACCTTGGCTTGTACAAAAATTACTACATTGGGATTACGTAGAGGTGACTAATGAATAGACAAGGTGGAACCCTTAAAGCAGCTGTAGTGAAACGAGACCGTGTTGGAAGTGCAGGAAAGGTTGGGCTGTTTTGTCTGGCCCATTCAAAAACTTACTCAGAAATTTCTTCTTAGCTGATTTCTGGGGAATCCAAAGTGAAAACAATAATTAATTTTCTGAGGTTTTCTTAAGGCTGTTGTGAAACATTACCGTGTCAGGTGTGAAAATAAGCTAGAGCTAGGTCAATCAGCTCCGACAAAAAGTTAGGTGGTAAAAACACTCCACAATCTGGAACGTCTGTCTAGAAGAAGGGTCCGTGAAATTTGACTCCTACATTCTTTTTGAGGGCAGTTTGAAACCTCACTGTGTTGGAAGAGAGAATTAGCCAAGGCCAGATGGTTCCAGCCTCTTCAAAAATACCTTGATCCGGTAACAAACACTGTTTCGTTGCTTGTAGAACAGAGAGGCGTTGAGTAGGAGAAATAAAAGATATTTTTAAAACATAAAGTCAGAGGGTGAGATTTAGGAGTGGATGAGACTGAAGATTTTCAGTCTGTACAAAAATGGATACTGAATGAATATAGAACAGCAGTTTTTATTTTTCAGTTGTCAACAGAGGTATTAATGATTGGGAGTTAGTTTACACAACGAAACATTAACACGTCCAGTGCGACAAAGAATTTAGTTATTTATCAAGGAATTCTCCAGTGAATTCCTTTTCAAAAAGCCCACGGGCGACCGCTTCTATCCCTCTTCTGGCTAACACCGTTGAGGTACGTAGCGGTGTAGTCTATAATATTAATCGTGAGTCTTCTATCCATGCTAATAATGAGAAAACTAACAACAACAACAAAATATATGCTGTTGACCCTATTGATAACCGCAAAATTACTATTCTTATTCAAAAGCCTATGTCACAACTCCCGCTGTGTTAATGTTTCAGAAATATGACGTCTTATAAATATGAGTTGTAATGTAACACTGTCGAGCGATGGTGTAACGCAGCACGTCAGTCAATGAGGTACTGAGGCTGGAGATTACAGGTTCAAGTCCTGTATCGCTCATTTTTCAGCCAAAAAAGCTAAAAACAGCAAATTGTTTCGCAATCTTTCTTTCAAAAACTCGATTTATTCGGCCTCATATTTCTGGACGTTACATTTGGTGAGCGATACACGTCCATTGGTACACCACATATGTGCCCTTGCCCGCCTTGCCGTGAGCGGAAGGTTGAAACTAGGGTTAGCTCTAAGGAGCAGGGCGTGGACTAGTGGTGGACGTGTGGCTCTGACCTTATATGGTTGTCAGATTGGAAGGCTGCGCGCTTCAATCTTGTGGGAAGGTGTCACAAATCCCGCTGTGTTAATGTTTCAGAAATATGACGTCTTATAAATACGAGTTGTAATGTAACACTGTCGAGCGATGGTGTAACGCAGCACGTCAGTCAATGAGGTACTGAGGCTGGAGATTACAGGTTCAAGTCCTGTATCGCTCATTTTTCAGCCAAAAAAGCTAAAAACAGCAAATTGTTTCGCAATCTTTCTGTCAAAAACTCGATTTATTCGGCCTCATATTTCTGGACGTTACACCTACAAAAAATAAAACCGAATCTTGCAATGAATCAAGGTGTTCAGTGTGTCCCTTTATTAACAATAATATCACTGTTACTTCTTATGCTACTCAAAAAGACATTTTGTGAAATATTAATCAAACATACACTTGTAATGCTAAAAACGTCATATATGCCATAACTTGTAAAAAATGTTCAATGCAATATGTTGGTGAAACTAATCGCAAATTAAAAACTCGGTTTAGCGAACATAAATATGATGTTACTAAAAATAATAAAAACAGTTTTCTAGTAAAACATTTTAACTTAAAAGATCATTCTGTACAGCATATGTCAATACAAATTTTAGAAAAAATTGAAGGACCTAAAAACATTCTTATAGACCGAGAAGATTTTTGGATATGTGCTCTTAATTCTGCTTTTCCATTTGGACTGAACGACAAAATCAAGGGATATGGTATTATATCAACAAGCAAAGACCCTAGAAACTCCAAAAATAATCCATATTTCAGCATAAAATTTCCTAGCTTACAACAAAATCGTAAACGTAAAAATAAAAAAAGAACTAACAACAAAGTTAATAATAATCTTATAGATGCCATTACTGATTATGTTTCTGAAAAAGATATAACTTCTAAAAAAATATATCAAACATTTGCAGTTATATCCATATGAAACTTCAAACAAATCTTGGGACATATAAAATCAATAAAAATTGCTAATCATATAAAACTTGCTATTTTTGCCACGGCATTTTTAAGATTTAAAAATACAAACAATAAGGACTTAGATAATGTAAGTAAAAATAAAAGAAAAAATATGTATATAAAAACACCCTTTGTAAACAAGGGCTCGGACTTAATAAAATTTCCCAATATCTTCAAGGACCAAAGTTTCTCTCTCTTATTCCAATTAATAAATTAGCTTTACCCAACATTAAAATTGTCTATCAATATAATTGTGGTCTAGGCAAAATTATCTGCAATTATAACAAATTTCTTAAAAATCTCAACTTAGATATCCTTGCTGAACTGCTTAATAAAACGTGTGAATGCTCAAAATCAACAAGTTATGATAAAAATTTAGAACACATAATAGGAGGAGTCACCAACTTAATTAAAGACAAAAACTTGCAAAATATATTTAATAAAGGATCAAAATTCAGATTAACTAAACCTTATGACTGGAATGAAGTTAAAAATACATGCAATGCAACAATAGAGGATTGTATCTTACGTATCACTCATAAATAGAAAATTAATAAGGATAACCTAAACACTTTTCGAACTTACTTTGAAAATGTAGTAAACAACCGAATAAAATTTTGGAAAAAAAAATATACATCTAAACATTATGATGAAAACAAATTTATTACTGAAAGTTATATACGTAAAAAATGTAAACCATTACAAGATAAACTGCTGATAAAGCAAATAATAATTTCGTCTTTATATGTAAAAAACTCTATGCGATAATGATGTGCAAAGAATTTGGCATGGTTCTCACTAATAATAAATGGAGTATTCAAGGAAATCAGGTCTACAAACCAATTACAGACAAATCGGAATCAACCATAATTGACATACATCAAAACATAGCGGAGGCTTTTAATTGTATACTTACAGATGACTGTAAAACCATACCGCTTATGTTTGGTAATGCTAAACTTCATAAAAATCCCATTAAACTTCGATTCATAGCAGGAGCAAAGAAATCAAGTACCAAACCTATCTCAATACTTCTTGGAAGAATCCTTACATTCTTGGAGGAACATTTTAAAAACTACTGTACAAATTGGAACAGTTCACTGGTCAATAAAAAACAGTATTCAAGCAATTGAAAAGCTTACTGAACCAGAAGATGTCAATGAAGTGTTTAGTGGAGACTTTAGTACTTTATATACAAATTTTTCTCATGATATTATTTATGAAAACTTATTTCAGCTTGTAGATCTTCTATTTTCAAATTCTAAAAAACAATATCTGGCCGTAGGCTACTCTAAAATTTTCTACACTGATTTAATAACCACAAAAACAAATATATTCTCCAAAATACAAATCAAAAATTTAATAAAGTCTGTAATTGACAACTGCTACATAAAATTCGCAGGTACAATCTTTAAACAAATATCAGGCATCCCTATGGGAGGAAATGCATCACCACAAATAGCTGATCTTTCTCTTTCATTTGCGGAATTCAAATATCTTAAAGCACATCCTGCCCATCGAAAACTTCTAGCTAACACTTGTAGATATGTGGATGATATTGGCTCATCAAACGGCAGTGAGTTTATGAATATTAGCAAAAACATTTATCCAGTATGTCTGCCTTTAAACGACACTTCCATTGGAAAAAAGGAAATACATTATTTAGATTTAACAATAAAAGTTATTGATGGTCAGCTTGACATTGATGTATATAACAAAACTTCAGACTTTGATTTTAAAGTATTAAGATATATTCATAAAGATAGCAATGTATCCAATTACCTATCACTTAATGTACTTTTTTCACAATTTGTTAGGTTTGGTAGAATTTGTTCAACAAAAAAATATTTTTTGGAAAAAATCAGTGAAATATTTATTACATACAAAAATTTGGGTTTCATACATACAGAAATTAATAATACCTTCATAAAATTTTGTATACGCTGTAAATCGTTGGCTTCAAAATTTGGTATAACAAATAAAAAAGATGCAACAAAAATGTTAAAATATATTATAAACCAAAATAAATCATAATATAAAATTTTTTAAACTTCATAATTGTTAAAAGTTTTCTTTTCTTTTTTTTTTAAATTTTGCATAAACAATTTAGTTTATTTACAACTTAATGTAAGTTAACATTTCAAAAAATCGTAAATTTGCCGTAAACCATCCATTTATAGTTTAATTTTATTTTAATGTTTACAATATTAAAAATTTCTAAACTCATTTTTAATCAAGTAACTTTTAGCTATAATAAATAAATAATCGGTCACAGTTTTTGTCTTTTTATTAATCTGACTCATTATATTTACCCTCCGCTTAAAAAGTAACATATATGCAAGTAAATCGAGTCACAGTCACCGTCCCTGCGTAACTCTGACATTTTTTACAACATCAATAACTCCAAGGCAAGAAGTTAACGAAAATCAAACATATCATAATTTACACACTTCTCAATCACGCTTCAACTTGTACCAGGGACTCATTATTTCATCACTTCAAAGTAAAATAGTAATAAAACAAATGCACAGTTTTGAGGAATCCTGGCACCTATTATTTACAATTCACCACTCTGGATATACTGTCAAAAACCAGTTCCATACAAACTTGCCAGGTCAAACAAAAAGAACCCTTGTCAGCATTGTTATCAAAATGGAAGAAAGAAGAAAAAAATGGCCTTAAAAATTGAAAAACTCTGCAACATAAGGTAAGCTAATTTGATTTTATAATAATTAATATCTCTTTAAATTAATTATTTAACAACAAAAATTATCATTTGTGCAACACTACAAACTTTAAAAATTTGCTATATACATTTAAATAAGCAAATAAGTGTTTTAATTTTAAAATAAGTTAAACAAAAATTTTAAATTTTTATTAAAAAATTATGTTGTTTAAATTTTTTTATGTGTCTTTTTGTTTTATAAAAAATGAATGAGACTGGCGACAAAACTTAAACTTTTTGAAGTTTAAAACTTCTTTAAATCTAAAAATAAAAAATTTAAAAATGCTATCTCACATCACATAACTAATTATTACACATTACTAATAATTTTTATCCTTATCAACCAAACTTATATAAACAATAAACACAGCACACATTCTTACATACTTTAGGTTAAATAAAACTTTAACTTTATTTTAACAAAAACCAAAAAATTTTTATTTCCTAAAAATTATTTTTATATAAAAAATATATTGTTATAAGTTTTTTAAACAAGTATTATATGTATATTAAACATCACAATAACCTAAGAAAACTAATTTATCGTAAATTTGGTAATTTATTTAAATAAACACAAAATATGCATTTAAAAACAATAAATAATGTACTTCTCTTTATTATTTTACAATTTCTTGTTTTGTAAAAGTTTGAAGAGAAGAACTAGCTGATGAGTCGCACTTCTACTTGGGCTTGTCCAATAACCTATTCTAGTTAAAGTAAAGCGACGAAATAGGTTATTATATTAGTTAGCTTAAGTATAAATTGTTCTCTTAAAACCTTTTAAAAAATTTTTTAAAAAAAAGTTGGTTTGTTTGAAATCTACTAAAAATAAATGTTATTATTTATGTATAAATAAAATAAATAGCTAACTTAATAATAATTGGTTACATAATTTCTGAAACTTTTTTTATTATATTTTTTTCTCGCCGGTTCATTTTTCATTTTTTCCTGACGGTGAGCGGTTACGCCCTTAATTTCAGCCTGAAAGATTTTAACTTTAGTAAAGATAAGAAAAATTTTAATACTTCTGTATATAGAAAGCCAAGTTTTAGCGGTGTTTATTCTAATTTTAATAGTTTTATACCTAGTTTTTACAAGTTTAACCTAGTTTTATCTTTTTTAGGGTAACTGACTTAATTTCAACCACGACTTAATTTTGGCCACCATTTTAGGTTGTTAGTAAATTGGCTTATTTTTAAAACACAAATGAACTAGCACAAAACTAAATGGATGAATGTTGAATAAAGTGTTTTTGCAAAAGTTTTTTATTTAAATTATTCTGCATTATCAACATTTTCATACAAAAAGTGAATTTTTTGTAAATTTCAGGATTTTTGATTTGTGTTTAAACTGCATCAAATTTAAAACGAAGCACTATATAACCTTAAAATAACTTCTATTTAAAACTCAAAATTGTTAATTTTCATGTTTTGATATTTTCTTCAAAATCACTTTGCAATGCGTTTAACTAAATGTGCATTTTAAGATTCTGTTAATTTCGGCCACCTTAAAATTCACATAAAAGAACCTGTTTAACACGATTTGCACCATCATTTTACGGGTGGGGTTACATAACAAATGATTTACTAGTTTATATTAAATTATGAATATCCCGGAAGGAATTTCTCAAAAATAATATAGAAACACGTTAAAAAGTCAGGTTATTTTCTTGGCGGAGAAATGATTCATATGGTAAATATAATAAATATCAATGTCAATGCGGTTTCCCACCTAACACACCACTTACCACGATATAGAGTACCAATGCTTCAAAAGTTGTGAAAGTAAATTAAAACACAGTAATAATGTCAGGTTATTTCCTTTGGCGGAAGGATGCATTCATAAGAATTACGTAGTAAACATCTGTGCGAGCTGGAGTAATACAACCCCCAATTGGCTAGGTTGGAACTATCAATAAACCGATATAGGGATTTCTCAAAGATTATTGAAATGCAGTAAAAAAACTCAGATTATTTTCTTGGCGGAGGAATGCAGTCAGATACGAAACATTAAGGATAGGCAAGGGTTAGTGTGGAATTATACCCCTGCTTAACTTTTGTAACGTCTTGTTTATCCTTTAAGTTGACAATTTTGGTTTATCTAATCGTTTTTTTGTGTTTTAGGCGTTTGTTTTTGGTTTTTTAAAACCTAAAAGGTGGCCGAAATTAAGGCGGATTTTGTTTTTTTGCTGTTTTTGGTTTAAACATATAAAAAAACTTAATGGAATGGAATAAAATTTTTACCATGCTTTCTTTAAAGTTGGTTGGCTGTAACAAATAGCTTTTTTCACCAAAAAAATTTTCAACAAAAAACACAGGTTAAAATTTGTTTTTTTAAGGTTTTGACATAATTATTTAAAGTCTTGCTAATAACTATTAAAGTTTGCAAACGGGAAAAATTGACTTATATGTACCAAGAACAATACCTAAGGGTAAATTTAAAACAACAACCTTTGCAACCTTTAAAAATTTTTATTGTTCGTTTAAGCAATAGTTATGGCCAGTTTTCTGTAGGTGGCCAAATTAAATGGCACGCGCCTTAACTTCGGCCACTTAAAAAAAAGTTTAAACCTTCACTGATTTTTAAGTGTAACAGAAATATTCAAATTTTGCCCTGGAATAACAAATATAGCTATTGTTTGATTTTTAGGCCCAATTTTGGCTTGATTGAAAAAGCCAGAAAAAACTTATTCAAAAAAATAAAAAAGGTGGTTGAAATTAAGTCAGTTACCCTATATAGGTCGTTTCATTTATCTAGCAGTTATATTAATTTTGATGCTGATTTACGTAAACTTAAGTTTTTTTTGTGTAAAAATGCATAAAAAAATGCCTATTGGTTTTATAGATTGTTGTGTAAAGAAATTCTTAAATAAGGTTTTATGCGTAAAAGGTACTTTAACGGTCAGCTGTGCTGACAGAATGCCGGTGTGTATTGTTTTACCATTTACAGGTTTTCATTTAATGCGTGTAAATAATCGTTTTAGAAAAATTTTTTACCGTCATTTACCCCAAGTTAATTTTAGGATTATTTTTAAATTTAATAGGCGTTTTTCAAACTTTTATAGTTTTAAGGATAAAATGCCAATGGAACTGAGATCGAATGCTGTTTACAAATTACAGTGTCATAGCTGTAATGCTATGTATATAGGCCTCACAACTGGGCACCTTGGCATTCGAATTTAGGAGCATATTGGCATTTCGGCAAGGACTAATCGTCCTGTTTTACCTAAACCTTCTGCCGTGTTTGATCATATTTTATCTTGTAAAGATTTAGTTGTTAAGCCTATTTAAAAAAAAATTTAAATTTGTGTGCTCTGATCCTAGTGAGTTTTATCTTAAGGTTAAGGAAAGTTTATGTATAAGAAAAATTAAGCCTGTTTTAAGCCATAATATTGCCAGTGTGGAACTATTATGTTTTTAAATGTTTTTATAAGTATTCCTTGCGTGTTTTATCTTTTTATTGTATATTTTTCCTTGCCTTTTGGGTAACTTATTCATATTTCTGCGCGTGTTTTATTATATTATCCTGTAATTTCCGCTTAACTTATTTTAGTATTTTCTGCATGTTTGTTTTTTTATTGCGATTAATTCTATGCTCTGCTTAATGCGTTTTTTTACAATTTTAGATGTCATGTTTTATCTGATGATGGATTTTAGAAATAAATCCGAAAGCTCATATGTATTCATTAAACGTTTTTACCTTATGTCTTATTGCAGTTAGATTGAACATGCATCAGGAGGATTAATTCATTAAGTTAACGCCCAGAAAGTTTAATACATTTCGTGAAATTACATCATTTGAAAATAAACTTTGTTTATTTACCTGAATAATTGTTAATTGGTCCTCTCATGTCTACCGTGCAATTTTATAAGGTCAGCCAGTTTAATTTTAAACATAAAAAAGTTGTTGCAGTTTTTAAACCATTTATTAAACTTTAGTTTTTAACTCCTTGAAAATTTGTTTTTCTGGGACCTATTTCATAAAGTTTTGTAATTGTAAATTAATAAGCGCATTTAAATTTTCTTTATTTCATTAATTAAATAAATACGCATGTGGAGTTTCCATAATATAAAAATTTGGAATTTTTTAATTTCTGAACGTAATTTTATTAATATATTTTTTAATTGAAGACCTTATTTCTAAAATGTCCCCCAAAATAAGTGATGCATTTTCACTCACGACACACTATCATATGTGGGTTGAGCTCGATTTTTTTGATTATGCGAATTTTGCTTACAACTAATTAAGTGACTTTTGCCGCTCATTGGAGTCATATCCTCTCACACCAAATAGCAAACGCATTTTAGTTTTCTACTTGCCAGTAATTCCGCTCCCCACGTGTGTAGCAAACAAATCACACACTGGCGGGGAAAAAATTTTGGAACCCAAGTTGTTTGGTTTCTTGTGGTAAACGACCCTTAAATTACACTCCAAATATTGGGCAGAAAACATAACATTTTTGAAAACTCGAAAAACTCAGAATATATAACATAATTGAACCTTATTCATTAAAGCTGTTTTAAAGGAGTATTTTTATGAATCAAAATACGAATATTTTTATATTATGGGAAGCAAAAAATTTTTTTTTATGCTACTGTTCCAGATTTCTGTTATTATAATTGCAATCTGATGTCTATATTTATATTTTTGATTTTTGAATACGCCATATTGGACATATTTTTATTTGCCGAATCAGCCTTCTTGAACTCTAAATGAACTTTTTTTATTTGCTTTGGAGATAATCTCATCCTCACTCCGCCGCAATTAATCAAGAACTCCCTTTCCCCATCATGTGGCCAGGCGTGCTTGGTGCTTTGGTAGCCCTGCGCTGAACTCATCCATGAACCCCCCTCCCCTTCCTCCTATGGCCAGGTGTGCTTGTGTAGTCCTTGCTAAACTCATCTATGCAAAATAATTTTTTTATTCTTTCTACACGTGCATCCATGAATTACGTTATGGCTGAATCTGATGAATCACAATCGACTAT
>JASAMX010003587.1:30000-38062 GCA_030248175.1 Microlaimidae sp. YZB2_3 | reverse complement strand
TGTGTGTGTGCGTGTGTTTGTGTGTGTATGTGTTTGTGTGTGTGTATGTGTTTGTGTGTGTGTGTGTGCGTCTGTGCGTGTGTGGAAGCATGTGTGCGTGTGTGTGTGTGTGTGTGTGTGTGTGTGGTGTGGTGTGTGTGTGTGCGCGTGCGTGTGCGTGCGTGTGTGTGCGTGCGTGTGTGTGTGTGTGTCTGTGTGTCTCTCTCTCTCTCTCTCTCTCTCTCTGTGTGTGTGTCTCTCTCTGTGTGTGTGTGTGTGTGTGTGTGTGTGTGTGTGTGTGTGTGTGTGTGTGTGTGTGTGTGTGTGTGTGTGTGTGTGTGTGTGTGTGTGTGTGTGTGTGTGTGTGTGTGTGTGTGTGTGTGTGTGTGTGTGTGTGTGTGTGTGTGTGTGTGTGTGTGTGTGTGTGTGTGTGTGTGTGTCTGTGTGTATATACATATATGTGTGTGTGTTCCCTAAAATACCTTCCTTAAAATATTGAAAAAAAATATTTTCTTTGAAAATTATTCGCTATTATGAAAAAAAATTTAGGTTTTTTTATGCTTTTTTTAGTTGACTTTGGGATTTTGCTTGGGCTTAGGAAAAACAAAGTTTTCTTTTGTTATGAATCTAAAACAAAAATCTTTGTGTAACACTAATTTTTTATGTTACCGGAAAAAGACACACCAATCGATATCAAACAAAAACAAAGCGAAAAATATCCAAATATAATTAATTGCTAAACATTAGTTTTAGTACATCGTTTTGTCTGATGTATGATGTTTGTTACAATTTATCTTAACAGCAAAAAACTTAAAATGCACACAAAGGTTGTATATAAACAAGCGAAATGTTTTTTATACGTAGTTCGCTTTAAGGTTAATCACCACAGTTATAATTTTACGGCAAATCTTTTCTAATTAATTTTTACTAAAGTAATTTGACCCGCTGATACAACTTTTGACATTTCTTTTTCTTAAAAAAATTGTTATTGTTAACAATCATCAAATGACACCAATAAAATATATGTCAAAAATACAATATATTAATAAAATTCATTACATAAAATATTCTATTTTTCTCATTTCCGATTTAGCATATCTTGAACAATGAACACTTTTTTTAGTAAAAAAGCTATAAATTAAATTTGATAAAAAATAATTTCTTCGACACTGAAATATTGCCGTGGTGAAATTCGATTCTACAGTTTGGAAAATTCGATTAGGACGCTCTAACCACTCGGCCACTGACCCGCCTATGACCCGTGTAAAAGCTAGTATTAAAAAGACGGTTTGAAATAAAGTTTCTTGGCGTCAAATCAAAAAAAAAAAAAAAACAATGAAGATTTAAAAAATTTGATTAGCTTAGATTTTAATGAAAGTTTGCAAATATTTAGAAACAAGTTTAAACAATGCTTTAAATTGTATTTGATTAAAAAACTAATTCAGGATTTTTTTATTTGCATTTCTTTTAAAAACATCGATTTTTTAATTTTCCTAAAATTTTTAATTATGTTTTACTACAAACCACATATAAAAGTTGCGCTCTATTTTTCTTTAATTTTCTATAAAATTGCAGCAAACCTGAGCAAACTAAATTTTTTAAATGACCAAAAACTGTTTTTGAGCTTTAAATTCATCGAACTATATCTCAAAATAGAACAACCGGTAAGCAATAAAACTATTATCGTTGAATACATTATAATCTAAGCTTTTGATCGCATTATATTTTTGTCTGACAAAGATTAATATCTAAGTTGATATCTAATTTTTAGTAAAAATCGGCACAACTGTGGTGTTTTACCTCAAAGAATATTTTGGTTTCTAAATTTGGTGACAACATTTGGCTTTTTATAAATACAAGAAGTTGGAATTATTGCTCTCAGAAGTTAGAAATTTAACTGCGAAAAATATTTTGTTTTAAATGTTGCTTGATGTAAACGAAAACAAACTGCACCGCTAGTCAAGGATTAAACTTTCTAAACTATTTAACCGTAGTGTCGTTTTGTCATTGTTGTATTAAAAAAATACTTTTTATTCTTGATCAATACTAATCACACCAAAAATGTATGCTAAACCTTTTTAGATTCGCCGTTGCGTTGCTTAGAATAGGATTTAAAAGTCTATAAAACCCAGTTAAAATCAAAATCAAAAATTACAAAATTATTGAAACAAATCTAGATTAAAAATTTCTGCCAAGTCCACAAAATTTAAGTTGTGCTGGGTTCTTAAGCTATCCTCAACAGATAATATATTACATTTTTAATGCAATAAGTTTTGATCTAGTCATTATGTAAACTTTTTCCCGTGGAGACCCAAGACTAAAGACATTTGGTTTTGTATGAACGGTTGGTATAGCTTAATTTTTCGTCTTTAAAACCAAAATTTTCTCTGGGTATAAACTTTTATACACTAAACAATTCCCAATTTATCTAATCAAAATTTTTTCAAGTTTTCTGGCTAATTTGCGGGCTAAATACAATAAGTTTATTAAAAAAAGTATATTTCAGTTAAAACTTTTTTAATGATGGGTGTTTTAATCAAAAATATTGCATTAATATTTAATGGCTCAAAAGCAGAACAACATACTGGGGCAGGAGTGCATTTCACATTTGCCATGGAAGAGGATTTCTTTATACCATTAGGCAAAAACCCAACTGTATTCCAGGCTGAAATATATGCAATCTTGGCCTGTGTTACAAATGCTGTTGTGCAAACTGTACAAAACAAAGAAATTTGTATTTTCTCTGACAGTCAGGCTTCACTCAAGGCGCTTCTATCTCCTCAGATATCATCTGGGCTAGTTATGAGGTGCTATGAGATGATTACCAGATTGGCCAGAGAAAATGATGTAAAGCTTCTTTGGGTACCTGGACACAGGGGCCATGAAGGAAATGAGCAGGCTGACAAGCTTGCTAAATAAGGCACAAACCCTAACTTTATGGGCCCACTTTTACATGTGGGAACATCAATTGGGGTGGCAAAATCAGCCATCAAAAAATGGATTATGGCTCAGCATGTCAGATACTGGCAAAATCTTGACGCATGCCGACATACCAAAAAGTATGTCACTGAGCCTAATATTTCCAGAGCTAGGCAATTGCTTGGTCTCTCAAGAAAAGAGTTACGCCTTGTCATTGGGCTTTTAACTGGACATAGTCCTCTCAAAGCTCACTTGAGAAAGATTGGAGTAGCCAATGATGGGCTCTGCAAACTCTGCCAAGAGGAAGAAGAGACCGCTACTCACTTCTTGGAACAGTGCTATGCACTGTCAGCAATAAGGTTTAAAATCTTTGGCACGGACCCCTTAGATGCAAAAACAGTCCGAGGGGCGCCTGTTGTTGATTTTAAACGATTCAAAAAAGAATCAAAACGATTTGAGGAAAACCACTCCTAGGTGGTTCCAGGGCAGAGTGTAATGAGCCTAATGCAGGCTTGAACACCAGGGCCCCTTAACACTAGGGTACCGCCCTCTTACTATCTATCTATCTATCTAATCAAAATTTTTTCAAGTTTTCTGGCTAATTTGCGGGCTAAATACAATAAATTTATTAAAAAAAGTATATTTCAGTTAAAACTTTTTTAATGATGGGTGTTTTAATCAAAAATATTGCATTAATATTTAATGTATATCAAATATTTTGGAACTATATAATATGTTTTTTAAATGTTTATATAACTTCTATTTATTTACTATTGACTTGATGGTTTGTAATTAACTTTTCATATGAAACTGATTTATTTGTGATGCGATAATCCATGATGCTCTACTATAGTAGTTTTTGCTTCAAAACAGTCACTGGCAGACAGGAAGTCAAATTATAATGTTATTATTTGTGATTCATTTGTTTTATTCAGAGAAAAATTTACTACCAACTGACAAGATAATCTTAGGGTGTTTCAAGATAATCAAGATAATCTTAGTGTTTCAAAATTCGTTCCGATTTTTAAACTATTTCCCGTTTAAGGACAAAATACCGCTTGAACTGAATTCCAACATTGTTTATAAATTTTAGTATAGCGGCTGTAATGCTGCTTATATTGGTGAGACCACTTGTCATATAGGTACCTGGATTTCAGAACATATTAGTATTTTGTGCTTGACGAAGCGATCAATTTTATCTCAGCCATCCGCGATACAAGATCATGTTTTATTTTAGAGGCACCTAACTTTTGAGCCTAATTTTAATTATTTTTATGTTTTAATATCTGATTCTAATAAGTTTCGTCTTAAAATTAAGAAAAGTTTCTGTATTAAAAAAATAAGCTTGTTTTAACCAAAAGTATTGCCAATACTGAGCTTTTTTGGTTTTTAATATACTTTTTTCTTGATGTTCCTTTTTATTTTTGCCATTTCTGCTTTTAATCATATTTGTTAAGCCGTATTTTTATTAGCGGTGTAACTTCCATATATTATATTATATTCATTGACATTTAGAATTTTTGTAATTTTATAATTTAGAAATGTATTGTAAAACTGATGATGTATCCAGCTAAATTCAAAACGTCTTAAACTTATGTACTCCATAAAGGTTTTAGCTTTACTTTTTATGACAGGCTAAATTATTTTTTGACACAAAATATTGTCGCTTCATTATTGCTCAATTTTAGTTAATTAAACTTAAAGATTGTAAAGAAACGTCAAATCTAACCAGGGTTCGCATTCTGACGCAACAGTTGTCTTTATCCGGATAAATCCATTCCAATTAAAATAAAAAGTAAATAATAATTTTTTCAAAGTTTAATATATTATAAATTAATAACGCTGCCGCATGTGGAAGCAAATAAATGAAATGAATTTTTTTTTCACGTGCCGAGAAACCACTTCGCGCAAAATGAAAAATCGCAGTCAATTTGCGTATTATGTTTTTTTTATTAAATAAATCGTACGAGAGAAAATCCTTATCTTCCTTTCCATTTGAAGAAATTCTTATTCTTAAAACAATAGAAAAATTTATCCCGGTTTTAACCTGGATAAAATTAATTTTTACCTCGCATCCTACAGGATGTAAAACCGTTATCCCGCGTTAAATTTTAAACGTGCGTCTAAATACCAGCCCAGGACAATTTTTTTGTATAAAATCTTTAAACATAATTTTATTTTTAATAATAGTCATTTTTGTGTTTTATATACACACACATTATATTTTTGTTTTTATATATAAACATTATACATTGATTATTTTTTGTTATAATTTGTGTTTTATTTTTATTTGTTGTATTAAACATTTATAAAACATATTCTTGAAAATTGACCTACAAATAAAGCAGTAAAAAGAACGATTTCACTTAATGTTTTCAAAGCAGATGTTGTCAGGGTGAAAAGTGGTGAAAAGGTTTTTTTTCTCAATAAATATTAATTTTTTATAATTTTACGAATAGATTTTGGATTATTTCAAAAAGAAAAATGAATTAAAAAGAAGTTTTGGGGAATTTCTACAGGTTTTTTATGTTTAATTTTTTCTAATTAATTTATTAAAAGCTAAACAATTATTTAAGTGAAATAAATTTCTACAATTTCGCCATTTTAAAATTTTTGTTGAAACTGCCCAAGACGTCACTATACCGTACTTGATTGAAACTCTGGTCTATTTAAGTTTTGAAATAGCTCTATAAGTCTTCAATATTCGAAAATATTCGAAAAAAGAGGATTTTAAACGCTTACAAAAAGAACATTCGGACTTCCAAAGGAGAATAATAGAGTTAGAAAATTAAAGCGGCTCTGGGAGGTAGAAAAAATTAAACTATCCGCCCGAATTGATAACCTGGAACTAATCAAAAAATTAATCCAGAGTTGGTAGGTAAGTTTAGGTAAGATGGTCGGGATTAAAAGAACCTGCAAACGCGAAAGAGACACAGCAACAAGTTCAAGATCTGGTTGACACTCTTAGTAATGGAAAAGAAGCAGTGTCAATTTATGAATACTTTCGGTTAGGAAAAGCTAATTCTAACTATCCCAGATTAATTAAAATTCGTTTTGCCTCCAAACGCGTAAGAAATAATATGATTTCGTCAGCAGGGAACCTTAAAGGTTTAGACCGTTACAGTAAGGTGTACGTCCGACCGTCTTTAACAGAAGATCAGCGTGAGGAACAAAAGCGGCTATTGTATTTGAGAAAAACCATGAGCGAGGGTAATAATAGGTACGTGTTCATTCGCTATGGCGACAACAGAAATCCCTATATGTTTGATTTGGACCTAAAAAAAGAAATGAAACATTGATCTTCTGAATGGGATTTAACGCGAGTCAATTACACGAATAAATGCGTTAATAAGTTATTAACCTTATGCTTTAATGCTAGAAGTTTAAAAAATGCTTTACCAGAATTTGAATGTTTGGTTTCAGGTCAAGATGGTGTGTACGGTGATTGTGATATTTTGATGATAACAGAGACCTGGTTAAATGAGACAGTAAGTGATAAAATGATAAATAAATTTCAAAAATATAATGTTTTCCGGAAGGACAGATTAAATTCCGAAAGTGGAGCAGTTTGTATCTTTACTAAAGCTAATTTAAATGCAATTCCGGTAAATATTAATAGCAAGTATGAAATTGTAGAAGTTGTTGGGGTTGATTTATCTTTTTTAAAGTTTAAAGTTCGAATTATTTGCGTTTATCGCAAACCGTTTTTGTCAACTCAAGAGGATCAATAAATATTTCAGCTTTTAACTGATTTAACTGATAATTATCAAGGAGCTTTAATTTTAGGTGGGGATTTCAACCTTCCCAGCATTGACTGGTCAATTCCAAAAGTTAATTCGAATAATCAAAATGAACGTGATTGGTTTTTGTTTTTCCAAGAACTTGGCTTGTCTCAGTTAGTTAAAAACCCAACTAGAAATAACAACTATCTTGACTTGATTCTTTCGAATGATTCTGAAATTTTTAATTCTTTAGAAGTTTTGCCAGGCTTTTCCACTTCAGATCATAATTCAGTGCAATTTTCTCTTAATGTTGAGATTTTTAAAAATAACAATCCCAAAAAATTCCATGTGGGTTCCAGATTTTTTAAATGGCAATTATGAAATGTTTTTACTTTATTTGCAGACAGTTAATTGGGATGAGGTTTTTTGACATGTTTCACAATTGAAGAACTGTGGCAAAGTTTTAAATCTGTATTAATTCAAGGAATAATGACGCACATACCTTTAAAACGAATATCGACCGAAATTCAAAAAGAAAAATATCATTTATATATTAAAAAGTTGCAAAATAAAAAAAAAGGTTATGGCGTAGACATAAAAATTGTAATAACAAATTAGAGTATAAAAAGGTTTGTGATCAATATAAACAAACAGTTAAAGACTTTCATACAAATTTAGAAAAAAAAATATTTTAGATTCAGGAAATATAAATAATTTATACCAATTTGTAAATAGTAAAATAAAAACAAAAATAAATATCCCGCCTTTAAGAAAAGATGATTATACCTTCGCAACAAGTTATTTAGAAAAAGCAGAACTGTTTGCAAAATACTTAAGATAATGTGAATCTCCCTGTTTTTAATCCTCCACATTCAGAAAATAAACTTGAACACATGCTTTTTACTAAAAAAGACATACTAAAAGTTATAAAAAAATTGCCTAATAAATTATCCAAAACACCAGACTGCTTTCCTTCTTTATTTCTTAAACGGATTGTAGTCGGAATATTGAACCTCTTACATTACTATTTAAAAAATCATTTGACTCCGGATCATTACCGCACGATTGGAAAACTGCGATAGTAATACCGCTATTTAAAAAAGGTTTTAAAAATGATAAAAATAATTACCGACCAGTGTCATTAACTGGGTTTATTTGTAAATTGATGGAAAGATTGGTTAAAGATGTGCTTTTTACCTTTTTTGCTAATACTTTGTCAAGGTGTCAACACGGCTTTAAGGTTAAAAACTCAATTATAACCCAACTTTTAGAAACGTTGAATGATTAGACGAAAGCATTAAATAATAAAAAAAGTTATAGATGTGGTATATCTAGATTTTGATTCTGTGTCTCATGAAAAACTTTTGTATAAGCTCAATAAACTAGGAGTAACTGACAGATTCCTTAAATGGATAAGTTCGTTCTTAACTGGTAGAGATTTA
>JASAMX010003587.1:0-25000 GCA_030248175.1 Microlaimidae sp. YZB2_3 | reverse complement strand
TTCGATTTTAATAATTTTTTGTAAAAACATTACCCCTGCCCCCAAAAGCCCACAAAAATTTTTTCAACAAAATATCTCCCGTGGTTCAGGAATTATGACCCCCCAAAAATGGCGTTTTTTAACAATTCTGTACGTGACAAATTGCTTATTGGGTATAACGAATTACGTTACAAATTATTCCTTTACAAAAAACCCGCAACTCTTTCGTTAAAAACACCAAAGGACGGCAATAATTTTGTGAAGTTTTGTGAACCTTTCTTTCCTTCACTTCGTGTTTTTAACGAAAAAATCGAGGGTTTTTGTTACAAAAAACCAAATATCTCAAGAAATATTGCACCAATCTTAATGATCAAGGAATCAAGCCGCTTTCTTTGAGTACATAATTTGTAACTTAAATCGTTGTACTCATTGATTTTCACGTACAATCTTTCACGTACAAAATTGTCAAAAAACGCAAATTTTGTGGGGTCATAACTCCTAAACCACTGGAGATATTTTGTTAACAAAATTTTGTGGGCTATTGGGGCAGGGGTAAGGTTTTCACAAAAAATTATCAAAATCGGAGACAAAAAGTTTGACTCCGCACCGTACTTTTAATGGACACTTGCAGAAGCGCAAATCTAACAGGAAAAATTTTTTGTGTAAAATTTTTAAACAGAAATTTATTTAAAATAATGACTTTTTGTTTTTGTTAAACTAATAAATAAATTATAGTATTTTAATTTGCTAATGATTTGTATTTTATTTTAATTTTTTTGATCAAAAACTATAAAAAACTAAAAAAAAAACTAGTTTTGAAAAAATGCTTTAAAACTAAAGCAGCAAAACAGGACGATTTTATTCAAGGCTTGTTTTAAACAGAAAAGATATGGAGTTGTCAGATATGAACGTATGTCGACTACAGCAGGCTTCTCCTAGGTTTGTGCAGTTGTTCACTGAATAACAAAAAAATGTAAAAAATTAAAACAATAAATATTGATATCTCTTATTTAGTGAACCAACTGCTCAACTCAGGTAGCGATTTTCGTTATCTCTTCGTTGTTACCAAATTTCTATGAGCATGATTTTTTCCAACCATTTGACTATATAGAAACTACATATAAGGTGTGTAGTTAGTTTACTAAATACAAACACCATTATTATATTGTCTCCAGTTTTCATTCGGTAAACAGCTGCACAAACGAAGAGAAGAAAGAAAAAGAAAATGAAGAAGAACAAGAAAAAAAGGAAGAAAAAAAGCAAGGTTTTCTAATAATGGTTGATGCAGCACCGCGACAATAAATCGCCTTGTGACAAACCCTATATAAAAATAAACTGCGATTATTTCTGTAAACATAAGCATAACTAAGATTTAATGCAAATTTAACATATTTAACGCCTAAAAAAAAAAAACATATGTTTTTGTTTCTTTTTATCATGGGTGGCGCGGGAGCGCCACGGGGCGATTTAGCCCCGTGGCGCCGCGCCAACCATTATTAGAGAACGTGGGTAAATTTTGAAATTCAGAATCTTCTTCTTCTTCTTATTATTATTATTATTATTATTATTATTATTATTATTATTATTATTATTATTATTCCAACGCTCCATCCTTAAAAGCGATATTCCCCATTCGTTACTGATTGATCAAAAATAAACATGGGCTCATTAGAAAGAAGAAGGAATTACGCAACTTTCTTAGGAAGCAATTTTTTCATTTAGGTCCTTGTTATCGATTTATTGACAAAATAAAAAATTTAAAAAATAGACAAATAAAAAATCCCAACCGCACAATAGCCGCCTTTTGGCAACAATAAGGATTGTACAGAGCAGACAACCAACATATCCCCTCATAGAAACCGCACAAAAAAAGCAGACGGGTTTTAATTGGTGGCAGAAACAGAACCAGTTCCCAGCGCCATCTGCTTCAACCGCGCGGTAAAAACAACAGAGTACTTTTTTTAATTCTCGCATTACTGATGACAAAATTAATTCAAGATTTTATTTATTAAAAAATAATAATAAGCGTCGGTGGCGCGGGAGCGCCACGCGCCGGTAATTATCGGTGGTGCGGGGTGCCACACTGCGATTTAACCCACGGCACCGCGCCAACTATACTTAGAGAACGTGAGTAAATTTAGTAATTCATGTTCTTCATCTTCTTCTTCTTATTATTATTTTTACTTAAAAAACTATAATTGCAATCATTGGCACACGGCATCGTGCCAACTATATTTAGAGAACGTAGATAAACTTTGCCTGGAGCGCAACTGCACCGCACTAACTATAATTAAACAGCGTGGGATCAGAGAGAGAGAGAGGGGAAAGGGGGTCAGATTTTAAAATCTAGAGGGGGGTCAGGTGTAAAAAATTCGAAAATTTTGGGGGAGGGGGGGACTGGATTTTTTTCTAGGAGGGGGGGGGGCCCAAAATTTCGATGCTAGGGGGGGGGGGGGTGGACCCTACCCCCTTGTTTATCTATGATGATGGCGTCGCCATAATAGATAAAAATTGCGCCATATTTTTGGGTTCTTTTACATTTTTCCGCGGGAGGCAATAAAACAGAGGGGGGCAAATTCTCCAATAAAACGGGGGGGGGGGCATTTTCAGACCGTGCACAGGTCTGCTCATCACAATTAAAAACCCAAAAACTTTGATTGATCCCAAGGCTCACTTTTGATCTCAAGCTCACATTGTTGTTGTCCATTTCCAGTAACCAGAGTTTTGTTTAAACCTGGTTGGTTCCATTCGTCACGCTCCTTGCCCTGCTCACCCCCTCTTCCCACTCTTAGAGGAGATCAGCAACTGCTGCGGGGTTTGCCCAAAGGTCCTCTGGTCGCAAGGTTGTGTTAATGTGTGTGCATGTGAAAATATGTTGTGTTGTGTGTATTTGTGTTTTGCATAGCGGGCAGGTTGGTGATGTGTATTGTGTGGGATTGATTTTGTGTAGATAAGAGTAGAGGAAAGGAGATTTCCTCGTCCTGAGTTGGACGAGGGTTCTCTTTACCCCGCGAGGAAGATTTTCTTCATCGTTGCTTTTTGCTGTTGCTTTTGTTTGAAGTATTGGGTTTATTAGAGTGTTGTTGATGTGGTGTGTGACTGTGTTTGTGTGGATTTGTTGTTTTAGTGCTTTGTAAGTTTTGTTGTGTATGTCTGTTGGAATGTTTGTTGTGTAGTTGTTGTTGTGAAATATTGTCTGCTTTTTGAGCCTGCAGGTTGTTGTGTTAAGTGGTTGAGTGGATTGTTTGTGTACATGGCTGCCAATTTTGCTTGTTTTGCGTGGAGTTGGATGTGTGTTGCTATTGAGAGGACTTTAGCCTCTGTGTGTATGATGTGTGTGTTTGTGTCTGTGGTGTGCCCTGTTGCGACCCTGTGAGCAGTGTTTTGTATTGTTTGCAGTTTGTTAATTTGTGTGTTTGATGTTGTGCGGCCCCAGACTGTGCTGGCATACTCGATTATTGGTCGAGTGATTGCCTTGTATGTGTGAGTGAGTGTCTCTTTTGGTTTACCCCACAATGTTGCTGTGAGTGCATTTATGATTTTGAGTGTTTTGCGTGCTTTGCTGTGTGTATTTGCGATGTATGTGTTAAATGTAAGCTTGGTGTCAAAAGTGAGCCCCAAGATTTTTGGGTTTTTAGTTGTGATGAGTGTTGTGTTGTTTATTTGTAGTGATAGTTGTGTGTTGACTCTGCGGGGTCTGGTGTGAATAGTGTGGATGTTGTTTTGCTTGCATTGATTTAGTGTGAGTTGGCTGTTGTCTCCATGTTTGTATTGCATGTAAGTCTGGTTGTGTTTGTTGTTGTGCTATGTGCATGTTTGGGTGTGATGCATATATTGTGATGTTGTTCGCATATCTTATGATGTGTACGTTTGATGGTGGTGATGGAATGTCTGCGGTGTATGATTTTTTGATGTGTAATAGTATGATTTTTTCATGTTTGTGCGAGTTTGTGTATGAGTGTGTGGTCGATTAACAGTGTTGAAAGCTTTGGGCATGTCCAGTGCTACGCATAGGTGGGCAGCCTCTCGGAATTGAGGGGTATAGTGTTGCGAATCGCAATTCTAGTTTATACGCAGTGTTTGTTCGTTTTTTTATATTCTTTTTGAATTTCTTTTTAATAATTTTAATTACGGTATTCGCGAAATTTCTGTTTAATTAATTTTTTTTGTTTTTTTTTATTATTGTGTTGATGTGCAGAATGCGGCTGTGTGTTTAATATGTTTGCATTAAAATTAAAGTAAATTGTTGTTAAACGATGAACTGCATTCAATTGATTATCATGATCAATCTTGTTGTTTTCTAAATAAAATTTTTATATTATTTTTTCTTGAATCGCCTTATTTGCTATAAATTCTTTCCATCGGCGGAAATCTTATTATTTGATTTATATTTCAATCGTCATAAATATACTGTTTCTTTATAAATTTCGCTATGTTAACTGGTTATAAAAGATTCCACACGGTAATTAAAGAAGTGCCTCTAATGGGCCCAAGGCATTGCAGGAATCTGCTAAGCGATAAATTTTTAAAAATTCAAGAACACTTCTTTACATATAGGGGGTGGGGTCAAATTTTAGGGGGGTGTCTAGACCCAAATTTTTTGGGGGGGGTGTACCCAATATTTCCGCGCTGCCTTAAAATGAGCTTAAAACGCATAAAAAACGTAAAACAAGCTTATAAATGCTTTAAAACTGTGTAAAATTAAAATAAGACCTTATTGCAACTTATAAATTTTATTTTTTAATTCTTTTAATAATAATGTGTTTATATATTCTTAGAATTAGATTAGAAATCATAGTTTTTTTTAATAATTATGTAATAATAGAATAGTAATTATATTGTCTTTATTATAAGTCAAGTATCACAAACTTTTTAATCCATAATCTTATATTTAATTAAAGATTATATACATACATGGGCGTAGCCAGGGGGGTCTAGACCCCTCTTCTGGGTCGGCAAAGAGAAAAATTTGGAATTTGACCTCCCTTTTGGGTTGCCAAGGATAAAAATTTGGGGGTCTAGAACAGTGGCGTGCCCAGAATTTCATTTGGGGGGGTCTTGGGGTAAATACTAACCCTGAAGGGGGTCTGGGGGGCGGCAGCCCCCCAATAATGAAGGTCTGGGGGGCGAGAGCCCCTTGTCAGGGGGGTCTGGGAGGCAGAATGCCCCCCAGGGGAGAAAATTTTAAATTTAAGGCGCTAAAATACACTAGAAATTTTAATTCCAGATAATGTTTATTACAAAATTTAAGGTTTTTTATCCCTTTACATTTAAGGTGTTTAAAACGTTAATAAAAGGTTAATAATGTTTAATTAATGTTTTTTGAATAATAGGAGAAAAAATGAAGTATATGACATTAACAAAGTAATGAACACTCCGCGCAAAGCGCGGAAAATTTTGTTAGTCTTTTTATAACGCTTAAAAATTTTTCTCCCGGAGGCCAATTTGGGGGTATCCTCGGGTACCCCAAATTTAAGAGGGGTGGGGGTGTCAGCAAAATCCGAAATTTGGGGGGTATATATAACCCACCAACCCCCCCTGTCCACCTATGGTGCTATGACAACCATAGGTAAGAAAGGGGGAGGCAAGGTGGGGTCCACGCCCCCCTCCTGGCCTCAAAATTTTGGGAACCCTCCCCTCCTAGTCGAAAATCTAGGGGGCTCTCACCCCACAAATTTCCGAATTTTTTATCCCTGACCCTCCTCTAGGATTTGAAATCAGACCCCGCTCCTTCCCCCTTTGGGAAAATTTTAGGTATTTTTTAATACTAAATTTTCTACCAAAAACGTGATTTTTTAACACATATTCATGATTTTACACCGTTTTTACACCAGAATATCGCTTTTTATTCTATAAAAATGTAGTATTATCTTATAAAAAGAAAATTTTAAAGTTATTATGGTTTAAAACTGTTTTGCTTCAGACACCAGACCCCACCTGACACCCTGGGACCCCCTCCTAGAATTCAAAATTGGATTTACCCCAGGTAACCACCTCTCCCTAGCTTCCCAGACCATTCTCATCTATGAAGACAACTGTGCAGTGTGGGGGTTTTGGTTTGTTACAACAACCTGCTGCCATGTGAGTGTAAATAGTTGTAATGTAATGCTGTATATGTGGAGTGTTGTTTTTTGATACCGTGTTGGTATATTGTAAATTGTTATAAAATGTAAACGTGTGTAAATTGTTTGTTGAAATGTTTTGCTATGCTGTATGGGCAAGTGATTGTTTTTGTGTTGAATGTGATTGCCCTGTTTTTATCTGTACGTTAACTTGTGCTATTGTGTTGTATAGTTTGTAAGAATTGTGTTTGTGGTGTGTTGCTGCCAGATGTTTGCTTTATACACTGCTATTTGTTTTTGTATATGTTTGTTTAGCTGTTGTGTGTCTGGATGTTTGGAGTCTGCTTGTCTGAGTGCGTTGCGGTGTTGTGTGAGTTGTATGATATGTTGTGGTAGTGGCCTGTTTGTGTGCTTAATGTGACCTTTGGGAATATGTGCTTTGTGTGCTTGAATAATGAGTTTTGTAAATGCTTTGTTTGCTTGATGTATGTTTATGCTTTGTTTGCTTGATGTATGTTTGTGGTGGGTGAAAGTGTTTGTATGCTGTCTTCTATGTGTGCGGTAAAGGCTTGCCAGTGTGCTTTTTTGTAATTTGTGAATGTTGTTTTGGTGTGTTGTTGTTTGTGTGTGTGCATGTTTAGTGTTGTGTGTATTGGTAGGTGGTCTGAATTGAGTGCATGTAGTCTTTGCCATGAGTGGGTTTTGTTGATGTTTGCTGAGTTTGTTGTGATGTCTGGAGATGTTTGTTGTTGATTAGTTGCTGTTGGTTTGCGTTTTGGTGTATTTGTGTTGAGTACTGTGTGTTTTGAGTTTATGATTATGTCTGCTACTGTTTCCCCTCTACGATCTTCTATGGGAAAAAACCATAGAGTGGAGTGAGCGATTATGTCGCCTGTGATAATTGTGTTGTCTTGCTGGTTGAGTTGGTGTATGATGTGTGTTGTTTCTGCTATTTGATTGTTTTTTGTTGCTGCTGATTGAGTGTCTCTTGGAGGGATGTAGATGTTTGCAATGTCTCTGTGTTGCTTTTGCGTTTTGTGTATGCGTGTTATGAGTAGCTCTGCAGTGTTGTGTGTTTGTTTGGAGTTTAAGTAGGATTGAGTTGGGAGAAGATAGTGTCTTTGTGTATGTATGTGAGTAGTCCTCTCACTCAAATTCTCAATGGAAAAATCAACAGTCAATATTTTCCCCCTCATCACAAGAGTTTAACTGCCATCCAAAGGTTACCATAGACAACAAACTTTTACTGCTAAACAAAAACCCGAAAATCCTGGGTGTTACTTTTGATCCAAAACTAACATTTAATAACCACGACTAACATAAACAACAAAGCATCCAGGCGCAATAACATTCTCAAAGCCGTGGCTGGCACCAGCTGGGGCCAACAAAAAGAAACAATATTTACCTCCTACAAAGCAATAGGACACCCTATTCTCAACTATGGAGCCCCCATTTGGTCACCCAATCTATCAAAATCTCATCTTCAAAAACTTCAATCAACACAAAACATGGCTCTCAGGATAGCATTCGGCTGCCACAAAATGGCCCCAACTGACCACCTACACCAAGAGACCAAAGTCCTACCAATAGAAAACCACACCAACCTCCTCTCAACATAATTTTTAGCAAAAACAATGCAGCCAACACACCCATCCAACAAAATCACAGCCAGTGATCATAGACCAAGAGAGATAAAACATACCCTACAATCAAAATTTGGACCAACAGCTAAAAGTTTCTACAACCACATGCTTACAGAAAAAACCATCCTATCAAACATTTAATCATATTTTGTCAAAGAAAACATTTTGCAACTCCAACCTAATGCCTTATTAAATAAAAATCCGCCACCAATCGACATAAGTGAGCAAAAATTCCCTGGGAAGTCAAGAACCTTACTATCACAACTTAGATCCGGACACTGCCGCCGCCTCAACTCGTTCAAATCCAGAATCAACAACTCCATCAAAACGAATGCCCCCACTGCAGTGGCAAACCTCACAACGTCAAACACCTTTTTGCATGCCCTCAAAAACCCAGCACTCAAACCAGAAGATCTATGGGAAAAACCAATGGATGCGGTGAGGTTCCTGGAGGCCATAACTTCAAGCCCCTGCCATAACAACAACATTAATGTTTTTATGAAAATTAAAGGTTTTTAGCCTTTTTTCTATTTAGTGCGCTAATTAAGCCGCTTTTTCCTAAAATAGTACTATAAAAATTAAAATGTTATCAGTCTCTAGGTTTATTATAAAAAACCGGTTTTTTCATAATGTTTTAGTAATCTGTTTGACAGAGTCATTATGAATAATGGACCCGGCCTCAAGATTAGAGAACAAAATTGAATATAAAGCCAAAATGTTACCTAACAGCATTAAGAAAGAGTAAAAGAAAAAAGATGCAAATTGCAAATTTCTTTTATCCTCTTGTTCATGTTAATGTTACGTTTGTTTTTTTAGTCCTTGCATTATTCTAATGAATTGAATATAGTCCCATGGTGAAATGAAATTTTAATCACAGAAGACGCAGCTGCAACTTTTTGTATCTGGCACATAAACAAGGGGTTTATAAATTTTAATTTGCTAATGCTAAAATTCGTTCACTGAAAAAATATTAGAATAAGTTTTTGTTTGTAAAAAAGTGAATTTTTACTAAATTTACATCACTGCGCTGCTTATTGTGTAAAATTAGCTACAAAATGTCATTTTTATATTGCTATATACTATTTTAGTTTTTTTTGTATTCCAGTGCGCATATTTTTGCCGATACTTCAATTTTTTTGATATTTTTCAGATAGTCATGAAAGTGCCTTATTTAAAAAATCCCTACTTTGACGATCATTTTGACTTGGAAGATCCTGTGCAATTGGTCGGCAAAACTTTGGCCTGGACTGCGGAATACCTGCCCCAAAACCAATTGGGCCAAACTGCGCGATTTCTTGGTTGGTTGCTCTTTCAAAAGCCGGACCAGTGCAAAAAATTATTGCAGAATGGATTCAGGCCAGACAGATCCACGGTAACTCTTAAGGCTGGTTAATACTTATGACAAAAGTCCTTTGGGCAATATCCAAAGGACAAAAGTCCTTTGGACTTTGTCCCTTATATTTGGTCAAAAGGACAACGTGTTCATGCTTTTTATCCTTTCGAATTTTTTCTTTGAATTTTGTCCTTTGAACTGGGCAAATTTCAAGTAGCATTCATACTTCGTCTTAAGGAAAAAGACCAAAGGACGTTTCGGCTTGTCCAAAGGACGTTTTGGCTTTTCTAAAATTGTCCTGTGTACTTTATCCAAAAGACATTTTGTCATAAGAATGAACCAGCCTTTAGGCCCGGTTCACAGCAGAGTAACCGTGACCAGTGGTAACACGTTCACAGTTCACATCGTAGCGAGAAGTATTGATGTAACGATGTACATGTAACCGCATGCGCAACGCGTTGTCATTTGTCATTCCGGTGTGAACCGGCCTTTAATTTTTTTTAATTCATTGAAAATTCCGCTGTTTAAAAAAAAGAAGCAAAATCCAATTATCATCATTATCTGGATTCGCTGCACCCCAGTCTACTGAGGTTAGTCGGGCGCCGCTGAATCATTGTGCGTCAGTCTTCTTAGGTGAGGGCGTCTTGAGGCTGTAAATTTCATTATCCAATTTTTTATAAAAATTATAGAAATAATCAAATGTCGGCTTTAAAGCTGCTTAAAATGTTTAAATTAAAAAATATAATATATCTTTCAATTAAACTGGAGATTTGTTAAGTATTATTTTGCAATCACATGATTCTAGGGCAAAGAAAAAAATTGTAGCTGGATAAAAAGTTAATTTAAATTACTTGCGATATTTTTCATCGTTACTCTGACACAATGAGTCAGAAGCGTTATAAAATGCTCATAACTGTGACTCTTTTTAGATTTTAACACAAATAATCTAAATACAATGATTCAGAGTCACGTTGATTATATAATGATTATGACTCTTTGTGTCAAAGTAACGACGTTTTGCAAGGCGATAATGTGTTTTCCGGTGGTAAATTCTTTTGTACTATTTGTTGTTTATGTTTGAAGAATTTTTTAATAATAATAATCCAATCCTAATAAAATATTGCAAAAACATGTAAAAATAAGCCATAATAGTGCAAAAAGTATTAACAAGAATAATGAAATTCATAATTATTTTGGGAATTGTTTTTTATGTATAACAGCGGTAGCATTGCTATTTTTGATATGTTGCGCAATTTTATTCATTATTTTTTTGTTTTAGATAGAGTTGGCTAGGTCTTTTTTGGCATCAGAGGAAAACAAAGAGCAAAAGTCAGATAAATCTGCAGAAAAGTCTAATAACGAGTTGTGCGTGGTAAAAATATTATTTTTTAAGCCATTAATACTTTTAAATAATATTCATTGGTCATTATTGAATACACTTAAACGCATAGGTGGGCAAAAGGAATTTGTGTCGGTTATACCCCCTCACTTAAAAAAATTCGATATTTTTATTATTATTAATGATCAGATAACAGAAATAATATTTTACTATGCATAGTTATGCATAGTTTAATTCTACTGTATCATCATTTCATTTTTTCTTTTCTTTTTTTTTCTTCTTTTCTTTTTTTTCTTTTCTTTTTTTTTTATCAACAACATCAAATTTGTGACTTATTCGCCGCCAACAGAAACTATAATTCTAACCAAATATCAGCATAGCTATCTGAAATGAGTTTAAAGGCTCAAAAAGAGCGCTTATTTAAGTCGGTTTTAAATTTTTTCTTGAATACATCCAAAGAATCGACAGTTACTTGAGAGGGAGTAGATTGTTCCAAGGTATAATTACCCTAATTGCAACAGAAAATTTCCTTGCATTTGCATTAATTCGACTTTCTTCAACAGCCAATTTAAAGGGATGACAACGAGTGGGCTGCAGGTTAAACTTAAAAAAATCATTGGCTTAAAAATTGCTTAAGCGTTGTATAATTTTAAATTACTCATATAAATCAGGTTTGTCTCTTCGGTCCTTTAATCTTTCTAAACCCAGGTAATCCAGTCTTTGTTCATAACCAACAGGTAACAACTGGCATTTATAAAACAACTTCCTACTGAAATTTTGTTGCATTTTTTCCAAAATAGTTTATATCTTTTTGTAAATAAAAGCTCCAAACTGCACCAGCGTACTCCAGAATTGGTCTAACATAGGACTTATACGCTCTGAGAAGATTATTTCTGGAGTTTGAATTGAATGTTCTAAAAATTAGGGATGTCATTCTCATTGCTTTTTTGCTGTGATTTCACAGTGTTTAGAGAATTTCATATCATAAGATATATAAACACTTAGGTCACGCACCAATTCTGTAGTTGTATGCAAGTACATTATTACTAAGCTTATATTTACAAATTAACTATTTGCTATGATTTCAAATATGAAGAACATTACATTTATGATCTGATAATTGCAATTGCCAGTCTTTTGACCAGCGCTGTATATTCTATCTAAATCTTCTTAAAGTCTCAAAAGAGCCCAATTTGTGAGTACTTAACACAATCAACAATTAATCATTAATATAATATAAAAAATAGAAATGGGCCCAAAACAGAACCCTGAGGAACTGAACTTTTTACATGAAATTATTTGGATACTGAGTCATTAATTACATCTTTAATAGCCCGCCCAACTAAAAATTCTTTCATCCATTTTAAAAATTTACCAGATACACCTTATTTTTCGAGCTTATATAACAATTTTTGATATAACACGATATCAAAGGCCTTGGCAAAATCCAGGTATATGACATTGATTAGAAGTTTATCTTTTAGTGCCTGCATTCACCAGACCTGTGCACGGTCTGGGAAAGCCCCCCACTTTATTGGAGGATTTGCCTTCCCCCCTGTTTTATTCCCCCTCCCCAAAAAATAAAAAAAGTACCCTAAAATTATGACGCCATTTTTGACCTATGATGACGCCATCATCGTTGCAGTTTTTAGCCTATTTCAATGTATTTCAACCCACTTTAGAGCTATTTTTACCTTATTTTTGCTTTTGTTTGTCCTTTTTTTCCCTTTTCCCTTTTTTTTCTCTTTTTTTCTCCTTTTTTTCTCTTTTTTTTCTTTCTCTCTTGCTTGCCCCCCCCGTTTCAAAAAAGTTGCCCCCTTGTGCCCTTCTTCGTTTTGGAAATGCCCCCCCAATAAAATCCTGGGGGAGGGGGGGGGGCAGTGCACAGGTCTGTGTCCACTTATTAAATGTTTCCAACAGCTGTATTATTGTGGAACTTTTTGCTTTAAAACCATGTTGATACCTTGACAAAATGATATGGAAAAAGACAAGAAGTTCTTCTTTGACTAGCTGCTTTAAAATTAAAGTTTGTTTGAGACATGGTAAAAAGGCAAAAATAGAGTAAAGATTTTATTTCCAACGTTTCGATCCGTTAAAACAGATCTTCATCAGGGTCTAAAATACAAAACACATATAAAACGATGAAATGATAAATAAAACGCGTAAAATACAGAATAACAGTCAAACGAAAGGATAACAAGAAATTATTAAAACTATCTCATAAAGCATACTTCTCAAGTAAATGCAAATAAACGTTAGGAACAAGCTTAGAAATTTCAACAGAATGCTTATTTAATAAATTAGGATTATCCTTATTTGCTAGTATATAACAGGCCTCCTTAAAACATAGTTTATGAAAATTATCGTCAAACGAAAGAAACCTGCTAAAGCTAAAACTATGATTTGTGTTTCGTGCGTGCAATGAAACACCTGAAAGCGAATTTGACTGGGCCGAACTGTGAACTGCACGTGTGTGTTCGGTAAAACGGACTAAAAAACTTCTTTGGGTTCTGCCAAGATAAAAACAATCGCAAACATCACACTTCAAAAGATAAACAACATTGTTACTGGCCAAATTTGGGGAGGGTGGGCGGGGCTTATTTTGGTAAAACAGCTGGGAACGTAAGGAATTTGACTTGCGATAAAACAATTGGAAACCCGCGTTGTTGAGAATGCGCTTTATAGTATAAGAATTTTTGCCAAAAAACGGTAAAACAATAGAAGGTAAAACATTTTTAGAGGGTGGAGGTAAAGAACAACCCGATTTAAGACGCGTTATATCGAAGAATTTGGCAACTAGTTCCTTAGCATAACCGTGTTTATTTACAAAAATGTCGAATAAAAAATCAAACTCGTCCTTAAGCGAAATTGAATCTGTGCAATATCGAAGCGCGCGCAATTTTAGAGTGTTAAGAGTACTTGAAACATATTGGTTAGGTATAAAAGAATATTTAGATATGTAGCGGTTAGAATGGGTAGGCTTACGATATACTTGCACATCAATTTTACTATCAGATCGTTTGATAAGACAATCTAAAAACGGTAAACAGTTTGCGCTCTCAAACTCAGCTGTGAAACAAATATTAGTATTTTTAAGAAAAGTATGAAACTGGTCTAAAAAAGCATTTAATAAAGCGTTACAATCTAAATACGGCACTCTACACTCAAATAAAAGAAAAACATCATCAATATATCGGCGGTATAAAACAGGCTTAACAAAATTAGAACATACAGTTTTTAAAAATGGTGCTTCTAAAATACCCAAATATAAATCGCTTATAGACACTGAAATGGGACTGCCCATAGGAACGCCATGATTTTGAAACATTAATTGATTGTTAAACATTAAAAAATTATTATCTAAAACAAGTTTAAACAGTTCGGTTATAGTTGAAATACTAGCAGAATTAAAAAAATGGAACAGTTTCACGCCAAAAACGTTCAGAGTTAGATAAAACATTAGGCAATTCACGTAAAATAAAACTTGTATCAACATTGTCGAACAAACTAACAACATCTATGCTAACCATAAAATAATTTGGTTTAATATTAATATTCATAAGTTCATTAATAAAACAGGAAATAGAAGAAATCCTATAATCTAAAAACTTAACTGCCGGTTTTAAAACTAAATCAAGCTTCTTAGAAATATTGTAAAACATAGAACCGTACATGGGAGTTATTATTCTAACTGGGTTATTAGGTTTATGAACTTTTATAAGGCCATATGGGTTAGGTAAAACACTTCTGTCGTAACTAGGTAGTAAACTCATAATTATAGAAGAAGTTAGGAAAGAAGAAAGAAAAGATTTGATACTTGTATACGCGCCTTTAATTTTGTTTTTGGTGGTTTTTGAGAAAAGATTGGGGTTTGAAAAATGAGAAGATAATTTAGAAAAATAAACTTGTTTGTTTAAAACAACCGTTTTAGAACCCTTGTCGGCGGACACAAATATGAGATCTTCATTTTCTGCTTTCGCTTTTAATTCAGAAACAACAATTTGGACTTTTTTTATAGACAACATCTGGCACATTATTAGAAACATTACTACGCATTAAACACGACGGGATTGGCGAGCGAATACTGTCACTTGGCACGCGTAAATTAGGATTTTTCTCAGCAGTTATTAACGCATTTTCGACAGCACTAATAGTTTCTAAAACAGGTACTTTTTTAGGAGGTAAACAGAATTTTGGACCACACGCTAAAACATCCAATTGAGCCTCGGTAAAACGCTAGAAGTGTCATTTAAAACAATAGAATTCCTAAAATTTTGTCTGCCATACTATTGTAATTCTTTAAAAAGTTCCGATAAGATAAAGTGTTAAATTTTATCCTGGTGAGCTTCAAGTTTTTAAAACTAAAAATTTATAAAATTCTAGAGAAGCTTGATTTAGTTTTAAAACCGGCAGTTAAGTTTTTAGATTATAGGATTTCTTCTATTTCCTGTTTTATTAATGAACTTATGAATATTAATATTAAACCAAATTATTTTATGGTTAGCATAGATGTTGTTAGTTTGTTTGACAATGTTGATACAAGTTTTATTTTACGTGAATTGCCTAATGTTTTATCTAACTCTGAACGTTTTTGGCGTGAAACTGTTCCATTTTTTAATTCTGCTAGTATTTCAACTATAACCGAACTGTTTAAACTTGTTTTAGATAATAATTTTTTAATGTTTAACAATCAATTAATGTTTCAAAATCATGGCGTTCCTATGGGCAGTCCCATTTCAGTGTCTATAAGCGATTTATATTTGGGTATCTTAGAAGCACGATTTTTAAAAACTGTATGTTCTAATTTTGTTAAGCCTGTTTTATACCGCCGATATATTGATGATGTTTTTCTTTTATTTGAGTGTAAGTGCCGTATTTAGATTGTAACGCTTTATTAAATGCTTTTTTAGACCAGTTTCATACTTTTCTTAAAAATACTAATATTTGTTTCACAGCTGAGTTTGAGAGCGCAAACTGTTTACCGTTTTTAGATTGTCTTATCAAACGATCTGATAGTAAAATTGATGTGCAAGTATATCGTAAGCCTACCCATTCTAACCGCTACATATCTAAATATTCTTTTATACCTAACCAATATGTTTCAAGTACTCTTAACACTCTAAAATTGCGCGCGCTTCGATATTGCACAGATTCAATTTCGCTTAAGGACGAGTTTGATTTTTTATTCGACATTTTTGTAAATAAACACGGTTATGCTAAGGAACTAGTTGCCAAATTCTTCGATATAACGCGTCTTAAATCGGGTTGTTCTTTACCTCCACCCTCTAAAAATGTTTTACCTTCTATTGTTTTACCGTTTTTTGGCAAAAATTCTTATACTATAAAGCGCATTCTCAACAACGCGGGTTTCCAATTGTTTTATCGCAAGTCAAATTCCTTACGTTCCCAGCTGTTTTACCAAAATAAGCCCCGCCCACCCTCCCCAAATTTGGCCAGTAACAATGTTGTTTATCTTTTGAAGTGTGATGTTTGCGATTGTTTTTATCTTGGCAGAACCCAAAGAAGTTTTTTAGTCCGTTTTACCGAACACACACGTGCAGTTCACAGTTCGGCCCAGTCAAATTCGCTTTCAGGTGTTTCATTGCACGCACGAAACACAAATCATAGTTTTAGCTTTAGCAGGTTTCTTTCGTTTGACGATAATTTTCATAAACTATGTTTTAAGGAGGCCTGTTATATACTAGCAAATAAGGATAATCCTAATTTATTAAATAAGCATTCTGTTGAAATTTCTAAGCTTGTTCCTAACGTTTATTTGCATTTACTTGAGAAGTATGCTTTATGAGATAGTTTTAATAATTTCTTGTTATCCTTTTGTTTGACTGTTATTCTGTATTTTACGCGTTTTATTTATCATTTCATCGTTTTATATGTGTTTTGTATTTTAGACCCTGATGAAGATCTGTTTTAACGGATCGAAACGTTGGAAATAAAATCTTTATTTTATTTTTGCCTTTTCACCATGTCTCAAACAAACTTTAATTTTAATTATGACCCTCAAGGCAACTCTAAAAGACTTCTTTTTTTTTTTTTTTTTTTTTTTTTTTTTTTTTTTTTTTTTTTTTTTTTTTTTTTTTTTTTTTTTTTTTTTGTTTCTTTTTTTTTTGGGTTTTTGTTTTGTTAATAATTTACGAAATTGTTTTTAATAGTATATTATAAATTATTACAAAATATTTGTTTTTGCTACACTATTTTGTGTGTTTAATACCAATGTAAATTTTTATACTTTTTTTAATTTTTTGTTACCCCCCGCCTAAAGTGAACTATTAGCCTAACGCCTAAATTTTTTTTGGGAATTTTTGTTGCCGCCTACCTGAAATGACTTATTACTCCCTGGCCCCTCTCCCCGTGCCTGAAAGAAGCCGGGGGATTAAAAGTAACTTAATATGTGGCAAACCATTATTGCCCGAAATTTAAAACATTTTTATTTTTACGAAAAATTACAAAGTTAATAGTTAATAATTTACCAAGTTATTTTTAATAAATTATTACAAATTAGTAAACAAATTTTTTTGCCCCTTGCCTGAAATGCGTTATTAGCCCGTGCCTGGATGACGCCTGGGAATAAAAATTACTTAATGGGCTGCAAACCATTAAGTATTAAAATTTAAAACATTTTTATTTTTACAAAAAATTAGAAAGTTAATAATTAATAATTTACGATATTATTTTTAATAAATTATTACAAAATATTAAACAATTTTTATTGCCCCCTGCCTAATGACTTATTACCCCCGTGTCTAGATGAAGCCCAATGATTAAAAATAACTTAATAGGCGGCAAACCATTAATGCTTAAAATTTAAAACATTTTTATTTTAACACACACTTACAAAGTTAATAATTAAAAGTTTACCAATTTATTTTTAATAAATTATTAGAAATTAATAAAAAACAATTTTTGTTGCCCCCCGCCTGAAATAAGTTATTACCCCCAGAGCCTACAATACACCCCAGAATTAAAAGTAACCTAATAAGGGGGAAACCATATGCTTTAAAACAATATATTTGTGGAATGTTGCTGCCCACCGTTATTACCCCCCCCCCCCGTGCGTTTAAGAAGCCATGTGGTTAGTAGTACCTTAATAGGCGGCAAGCCATTAATGCTTTAATTTTAAAACATTTTTATATTTGGAAAGAAATTACGAAGTTAATAGTTAATAGTTTATGAAATCATGTTTAATAATATTATGTTATAACTTATTAAACAATTTTTGTTTTTTGTACACTATTTTGTGTGTTTAATACTATATAATTTTGGCTTTTTTAATTTTTTTATGCCCCAGCCTGACATAAGTTATTACCCCTAGAGCCTACAAGACACCCCAGGATTAAAATTAACCTAGTAAGGGGTAAACCTTATGCTTAAAAATAATAAAAAAAAAATTTTTATTTTGGGAAAAAAAAGAAATTACAAAGCTCATAGTTAAAAATTTACAAAAGTATTTTTAATACACTATTTTGTGCATATAAAACCAACGTAAATTTTAAACTTTTTAATTTTTGTTGCCCCCACCTGAAATGAGTTATTACCACCAGAGCCTACAAGACACCCCCGAATTAAAAGTAACCTAATAAGGGGGAAACCATATGCTTAAAAATTTTTTTTTTTATTTTTGAAATGTTGCTGCCCACCTAAAATGACTTGTTACCCCCCTCCCCGCCTTAAAGAAGCCCTGGGGTTAAAAGTAACTTAATAGGCGGCGAGCCATTAATGCTTTAAAATTTTTTTTTATTTTTGGAAAAACATTAGGAAGTTACTAGTTAATAATTTATATAATTATTTTTAATAATATTATATTATAAATTATTAAACAATTTTTTGTTTTTGTACATTATTTTATGTGTTTAATACCATATAATTTTTGAACTTTTTTAATTTTTTTTTGCCCCAGCCTGACATAAGTTATTACCCCTAGAGCCTACAAAACACCCCGGGATTAAAATTAACCTAGTAAGGGGCAAACCTTATGCTTTAAAATAATTAAAAAACAAAAAAATTTTTATTTTTGGAAAAAAAAAGAAAAAAAAGGAAATTACAAAGTTAATAGTTAAAAATTTACAAAAGTATTTTTAATACACTATTTTGTGAATTTAAAACCAACGTAAATTTTAAACTTTTTAATTTTGTTGCCCCCCGCCTGAAATGAGTTATTACCACCAGAGCCTACAAGACACCCCCGAATTAAAAGTAACCTAATAAGGGGGAAACCATATGCTTAAAAATTTTTTTTTTTTATTTTTGAAATGTTGCTGCCCACCTAAAATGACTTATTACCCCCCCGCCTTAAAGAAGCCCCGGGGTTAAAAGTAAATTAATAGGCGGCAAGCCATTAATGCTTTAAAAATTTTTTTTATTTTTGGAAAAAATTAAGAAGTTAATAGTTAATAATTTATATAATTATTTTTAATAATATTATATTATAAATTTTTAAACAATTTTTTGTTTTTGTACATTATTTTATGTGTTTAATACCATATAATTTTTGAACTTTTTTTTAAATTTTTTTTTGTCCCCGCCTGACATGAGTTATTACCAGTAGAGCCTACTAGACACCCCAGAATTAAAATTAACCTAATAAGAGGCAACCCATAATGCTTTAAAATAAAAAAAAATATTTTTGGAAAAAAGAAATTACAAAGTTAATAGTTAATAATTTACAAAATTATTTTTAATACTGTATTTTGTGTGTTTAATACCAACATAAATTTTAAACGTTTTAATTTTTGTTGCCCCCCGCCTGATATGAGTTATTACCCCCATAGTTTAGAAGACACCCCAGAATTAAAAGTAACCTAATAAGGGGGAAACCATATGCTTTAAAACAATATTTTTATTTGTGGAATGTTGCTGCCCACCTAAAACGATTTATTTACCCCCCCCCCCGTGCGTTTAAGAAGGCATGTGGTTAATAGTACCTTGATAGGCGGAAAGCCATTAATGCTTTAAATTTAAAACATTTTTATATTTGGAAAGAAATTAGGAAGTTAATAGTTATTAGTTTACGAAATTATGATTAATAATATTATGTTATAACTTATTAAACAATTTGTGTTTTTAATACTATATAATTTTTGGACTTTTTTAATTTTTTTTTGCCCCAGCCTGACATAAGTTATTACCCCTAGAGCCTACAAAACACCCCGGGATTAAAATTAACCTAGTAAGGGGCAAACCTTATGCTTTAAAATAATTAAAAAACAAAAAAATTTTTATTTTTGGAAAAAAAAGAAAAAAAAAGGAAATTACAAAGTTAATAGTTAAAAATTTACAAAAGTATTTTTAATACACTATTTTGTGTATTTGAAACCAACGTAAATTTTAAACTTTTTAATTTTGTTGCCCCCCGCCTGAAATGAGTTATTACCACCAGAGCCTACAAGACACCCCGGAATTAAAAGTAACCTAATAAGGGAGAAACCATATGCTTTAAAAATTTTTTTTATTTTTGTAATGTTGCTGCCCACCTAAACTGACTTATTACCCCCCTGCCTTAAAGAAGCCCCGGGGTTAAAAGTAACTTAATGGCAAGCCATTAATGCTTTAATTTTTTTTTTATTTTTGGAAAATTATTAGGAAGTTAATAGTTAATAATTTATATAATTATTTTTAATAATATTATATTATAAATTATTAAACAATTTTTGTTTTTTATACATTATTTTATATGTTTAATACCATATAAATTTTGAACTTTTTTTTTAATTTTTTTTGCCCCCGCCTGACATGAGTTGTTACCCCTAGAGCCTACTAGACACCTCGGAATTAAAATTAACCTAATAAGAGGCAAACCATAATGCTTTAAAATAAAAAAAAATATTTTTGGAAAAACAGAAATTACAAAGTTAATAGTTAAAATTAATATAATTATTTTTAATAATTATTTTTAATAATTATTTTTAATAATTATTTTTAATAATTAATTATTTTTAATAATTATTTTTAATAATATTATATTATAAATTATTGAACAATTTTTGTTTTTTGTATATTATTTTATATGTTTAATACCATATAATTTTTGACCTTTTTTTTAAATTTTTTTTTGCCCCCGCCTGACATGAGTTATTACCCCTAGAGCCTACTAGACACCCCGGAATTAAAATTAACCTAATAAGAGGCAAACCATAATGCTTTAAAATAAAAAAAAAATATTTTCAGAAAAACAGAAATTATGAAGTTAATAGTTAAAAATTTACAAAATTATTTTTAATACTGTATTTTGTGTGTTTAATACCAACATAAATTTGAAACTTTTTAATTGTTGTTGCCCCCTGCCTGATATGAGTTATTACCCTTATAATTTACAAGACACCCTGGACTTAAAAGTAACCTAATAAGGGGCAAACCATATGCTTTAACAATAAAACATTTTTATTTTTGGAAAAAAAACGAAGTAAATAGTTAAGAGATACAAAATTATTTTAATAATTATATTACATAATTATTAAATAATTTTTGTTTTTGGTACGCTATTTTGTGTTTAAATACCAACGTAAATTTTAACTTTTTAATTTTGTTGCCCCCTGCTTGAAATGAGTGTTTACCCTTAGAGCCTACAAGATACCCCAAAGTTAAAAGTAAACTACTAAGGGGCAACCCATAATGCTTTAAAATTTATTTTTGGAAAAAAAAATTACAAATTTAATAGTTAATAATTTACGAAATTGTTTTTAATAGTATATTATCAATTATTAAAAAATTTTTGTTTTTGCTACACTATTTTGTGTGTTTAATACCAATGTAAATTTTTAAACTTTTTTAATTTTTGTTACCCCTAGCCTGAGATGAGTTATTATATTACCCCCTGAGTACACAAAACACCCCAGAATTAAAAGTAGCCTAGTAATGGGCAAACCATAGCTTTAACTAAAAACATTTTTATTTTTGAAAAAGAAAAAGAAATTACGAAGTTAATTGTTAAAAATTTACAAAATTATTTTTAATACTGTATTTTGTGTGTTTAATACCAACGTAAATTTTAAACTTTTTAATTTTTGTTGCCCCCCGCTTAAAGTGAATTATTACCCTAACGCCTAAATTTTTTTTTTGGAATTTTTGTTGCCGCCTACCTGAATTGACTTATTACCCCCTCCCCCCGTGCCTGAAAGAAGCCCCGGGATTAAAAGTAACTTAATATGCGGCAAAACATTATTGCCCAAAATTTAAAACATTTTTATTTTTACAAAAAATTACATAGTTAATAGTTAATAATTTACCAAATTATTTTTAATAAATTATTACAAATTATTAAACAATTTTTATTGCCCCCTGCCAAATGACTTATTACCCCCGTGCCTGGATGAAGCCCGCATGATTAAAAATAACTTAATAGGCGGCAAACCATTAATGCTTAAAATTTAAAACATTTTTATTTTAATAAACACTTACAAATGAAATGAAATGAAATGAAAACACCTTTATTATATCTGATTACACGTTATTTATATATAGTAAATTATCCAAGCATTATTTTATCGTATATTATAATTTCAAGTAACTTAATGACAAAACTAAATTTAAACAAAATACACACAAAAAATAAAGGAAAGGGGGAATTGTTTGACAAACGTTTGTGTCATTATGTACATACTTTCTAGCTGATAATATGAACTCATTGAAAATAATTTAAACATATCAATGTTAAACGAAAAAAATGTCTAAAAACAATATACATCAAATATTTAGAACGTATTATCAAAGATAAAAAGGGAGAGAAACACACAGAGCCCGCAGGCTTCTCACATGTGTCTATCAAATTTAGTAAATTTATCAAACGATAATTTATTTATACATTTTTTGAAACCATTTAAATTTTGGGCTTCAACTACTTCTTGAGGAAGGGAATTCCAATATTTAGCAGTTCTCAAAGCATAACTATGCATATTATTGTCATTTTTGGTTTTTGGTAGCATTAACTTAAATCTATGGTCATTTTTACCCCTAAAACTAGCCCACGTAAAGAAGTCATCAAAGTTAAGATCGTTTAATTTGTTTATTATACCATATCCCATACTTAAATCAAATTTAATTCTCCTCACTTCAAGAGGTTCTAAATTAAGAAAATTTAATCTTTTTAAGTAACTATTGGATAGAGAAAGACCACACCTTGCAAATATTCTCCTAGTAAAGTAACGTTGGACGTTCTCAACTGTATCAATATCCTTATATAAATAAGGTGACCAAACCTGGCAACAGTATTCAAGTATAGGCCGAGCGAATGCTTTGTAGGATGTGATTAAAGCCGATATATTTTTAGTCTGAAAACAACGAAAAATCATGTTAACTATGGCTAACGCTTTTTTTGAAATAGTGTTACAATGATCTGCAGATTTTAAGTTAGATGAGATTTGGACACCAAGATCTCTAGCTTCTTTAGCCGTTTTTAGTTTTTGATTATTTATAAAAATAGGTATTTCAGGATTACCATGACCAAAATATAATGTGCTACATTTTTCCTCGGCAATAGTTAATTGCCATTTTTGTGCCCAAGATATTAATTTATTAATTGCAGCTTGAAGGTTAGTCGATTGTTCTGATTTTTTTCTAGTCTCATAGAGCTTAACGTCATCAGCAAATAATTTGCATGTGACATTAAACTCTTTTAGCTCCTCTGGCAAATCATTAATGAACAAAAGAAATAGCAAAGGTCCAAGAACAGTTCCCTGTGGAACGCCGGATATAACTTTGCATTCTGTGGAACTGTTCTTACCCATTACTACTTTTTGTGTTCTGTTACTTAAAAACGCAGTTATCCAACTCAATAGGTCTCCAGTGATTCCATAAGCTTGAAGCTTAGAAATAAGTTTAGTATGACAAACGGAGTCAAAGGCCTTACTAAAATCAATAAACACTGTATCTATAAGAAATCCTTTGTCTATGGCTTTGACCCAATCATTTATTGACTCTAGTAGAAGAGAACAAGTTGAACGCTTTCTTAAAAAGCCATGTTGGTCTTTTGAGATAAGTTTGTTTATTTTTAAATAATTTAGAAGTTGATCGCTGATACAAGTTTCCATAACCTTGCAGGCGATGCAAGTTAAAGAAATTGGACGGTAGTTTTTTGCTATACTAGAGCACCCTTTTTTAAAAATTGCAATAACTTCAGCTGTTAACCAAGAGAATGGGAGACTGTGGGTTCTAAATGAAACTTCAAAAACCGATGTAAGTGGATCGGCAAGTGAACTAGCTAAATTTCGAAATACTATAGGTGGTAAACTATCTGGGGTCCTACCGGTTTTATTTTTTTTTTTGTTTCTTTGGGGCTTTAAGTACAATTTGCGGCGTGAACTTTATATTACTTAGTTTAACATTTTGGGAAATTTTAGAGGACAATTTTTCAGGTTTATTATTGTCTTCTGTGAAATTATCACAAAAAGCTAAGTTCAAAACTTCACATTGATCTCTAGGTTCAGTTGCTAAACTTCCATCAGGTTTTTGTAGAGGTGGTAATATTTCGGTGGCTTGCCCTTTACGCAATTTTTTAACAAAACTAAATAAACGGTTTTTGTCATTGCTTTTAAGTATTTTATTTTCACGCCATTCATTTACTTTTGTTACTTCTTTTTGAAAAAGTTTATTTAGTTTAATGTATTCAGCTTTACTTTCTAAATTATTCCGGTTTTTCTAAAGTTTTTTTCTTTTTAATCATAATACTTCAAACATATTTTGGGTAGATACGCTTTTTGTGGTTCTTAAGTTTTTGCCTTACAGGTACAAATAAATCAATTGCTTTTTCTATGCGCGAACTTATAATCTTCCAATGAGTTTCAGCTGATGCGCTAGCCTGAAAAAGACCACAAAAATCAATTGATTTTAAGTAAGTGTTCATTTGTTCCCAATTGGCTTGTTTAAAATCATAAAAACTTTCCAAATTATTAACTGTTTCTACGGTACCTGGCGATCGACACAAAAATTCTATACTGTTGTGATTGCTGTTAAAAAGAGGTTCATTAACTTTAATGTTAGAAACATGTAACTCCTCATTACAAAAAATTAAATCTAAAAAATTGTGGCCTCGGGTGGGTTCAGAAACCAGTTGAGTATAAGATTTTTCATTTAAAACTTTTGAAAAAATAGATGAAATTTTATTATCACAAACACTGTTGCACCAAAAATTATTAGGGATATTAAAATCCCCGCATAATATAACGGGAAGTTTTGTATTGGTCAGGTTTGATAAAAGTTCACAGACCAATTTGCAATAATCATTGTCACTGTTAGGAGGTCTATAAAAGCTCACAATTCTACTTGGGCTATCCCCAAGCAAATCTATTGCAATAAGCTCAAGGGAATCAAACTTTTCCGGTATAAAAATTTTTCGAACTTTAATATCTTGTTGCACAAATATGGCAACGCCGCCGCGTACTTTTTAGGCCGGTCCTTGCGAAAAATATTATATTTATGTTTAGCACTAAGAATTTTGTCAGTAATTTCAGGCTTTAGCCATGTTTCAGTGAAAACTAAGATTTTATAGTCGTTTTCATTAAGTAAATTTTTAAGTAAGTTGCGATTTTTGAAACTGTATATACTGGCACATTCGCATTATATGCAATTTAAATAATTTAAATTATTTGATTTTTGACATCTTATAATAAGTGTGATCTCTCCCGTTAGGATTTTA